>JAOVVB010261087.1:0-19130 GCA_028570985.1 Heterobranchus longifilis
GGGCGGGGGGCCTGGGGCGGGGCCGTGGCTGCGGGGGGGTAGAGCGGGTAGGCAGGCACCATGGCCGGGTAGGAGACGTTAAAAGCCGACTGCGACGCTTCTGACGGGGACCACGAGGTTTGGTTGAGACCCTGCAGAGGGGGCCGGGGTTTTCGGTCCGACACGGCACTGTCTGACGAATCAGGGTGCTTCATGCGTGGCTTCTTGGACTTCCTGTTGCGGCTGCCCTTCTTGGCGGTGGTCTCGGGCCTGTTGGTGCCCTGTTTGGCTGCAGTTCGTATTCCAGATGATTCTAAGAGGACATGGGGAGAAGTCAGAGGGTTGGTAAAAGAGTTTTTTAAAAGAGGACATTTCATTTTCCAGACTCTCGTAGCCTTTATCATCACATCTAAATTGTTACTATCAGTGTTTGTACAGCTTTTTAAGAGTAAAATTTAAGCCCTTTTCAAGCACTTTCAGGGTACATACACTTTGTTTATTTTACCAGCTGTTCATATTAACTTTGTATGTTTTGTCACCAGGAAACTAGGGCTGTCCTCGACTACATAAATCCTTCGTCGACTAACACTCATATGATTTTGTCGACTAATCGATTAAGTTGATTTAGTCGACAGATCTGTAAAACTGAGTTTCTCCACAAAGAATCCTGCAAAAGCACCACTTTAAATCTTGTGTTCACTAGAGATGTGCTCATAACTTTCTTGGAAATAAGTCATTCAGCATGAAAAAAAGAATAAAAAACGTCTAATCGACTAAGACCAAAACGATCGATTAGTCGACGAATCGACGAAGAGGGGGCAGCCCTACAGGAAACAACAAACAAATACGATGACGGGATCATTTTAGTTCAAATATTAAAAGATGTCTGGTTTACATGAGTGATTTTTGGGGAGTATATTCCAATTCAAGCGTATTCCTAACCTTGAAAACATAATTAAGCATTTTCCGAACTTTGTACGAGTCCTGTGGTTACTATTAAACCTTGCGTACCTTCAGCGTTGGCGGGACCTCTCTGCTTGTGCAGATATGTGAAACAGTCCTTCTGGAAGGTCCTGGCGTGGCGGAGCTCTCGGCAGCGGTTGAGGAAGGCCTGCTCTTCTTTCTGGGTGTGTGCAGCCAGCACCTGTTTGGTCAGTCCCAGACGCTTGTAGGCCTCCTTCTCCTGGCTGGGCGGAGACACCACGCTGACGGGCAGAGCCGGCGGCGCCGGGCTCTCTGCCACGTCCTCGATAATCTCTGTACAACAAATCAGAGCCACAAATATCAGTCAAACAGAAGTTATTATCTAGCTGTTGGGATGCTAGAACTGTGGCAGACCCATATACTGACTTCTATGTTAAATCGAGGTGATGGGGAGAGCTGGCGACGGACTTGGCGAGGTTTTCAAAATAAGGTGTAAACAAACGGTATATACAAAATACATATCGTAAAGTAAGATTCATTGGATTATATCAACAAGGAGTATAAAACCTGTTACCTGTGTCCCTAATAAATGAAAAAGAAAATATCACTAAATGGTTCCAGGAATGTCTTTATTCTATTATTTATTCTAAAAAATATTCCTGACAGTGACTGATCGGTGCATCCCTATCTAGAAGTGTATGATTACGCTTTGTCCCCATAATCTACTGTTATAAAAAGTAAACAAAAATCACAATAAATCCTAACATTGAATCGCAGTATTTGTAGAATCGTAATACATAAAAATTGCAATACAAATCAAATCGGCAGCCAAGTATCGTGATAGTATCGAATCGGAAGATAAGCATGTCGTCTTTATGTAAAGAAAAGGATGCAGACACTCACCAGACTCGGGCTGAGGCTTCTTGTCTCCCACGTGGACGATGGTGCTGCTGTAGCTGCACTGCGAGGTGATGGACACCACGCTCTCTGCCTTGCTGGGCAGCGTGAGGGGGGTCAGGGGGCCTCCCACCACCGCAGATGAAGGCTTCTTAGGTGCTTTCATGTTTGACAGACCTGGCTGGGCGTCGAGCATCAAAGGGTCTGTGTGGGGAGAGAGGCGATCCTCTGTTAGCTCCATGCCAGAGGTGACTACAGTCTAATGCTGTGTTCACACAAAACGCAGAGCGAGTTTTCACCTTGTTACTCGCACGAGTTTGACCGTGTACGCATATGCATTTTTTTTAATATGAATGTTCCACGCCATCCTAATAAGGAGGCACAAACAGATAGATATACAAATTATGCATACAAAAAAGAAAATCTCCCCTCCCCCACCTCTCTTGTCGTCCCACAATTATTATGCATAGGGTTGTCACGATTTAAATTCCAAATTGAGGATCGATCGAGATGAGCCCTCGACTCCCCTCATCGAAATCAAAAGCAGGATCGGTGATTCCCTCATCTTAAATAAATTATTTAGATTACGATTGGTTTATTCTCACCAGAATAAACCGATTTTGCTGTGATTTAATTGCAATAAATGGATCAAAAGGATGCCGAAATAACTACATCATGATGCAGATTTGTAAAAAGTCTGAATTCTGCCCGCAAGACGACAAGCAAACAACTTTTAACTTTTGTTTGTTTTCTGAAAATGGAGTTTGGATCCATCAGGGCTCTGCTGTACCGGAGAATCTCAGCGCTGATCGGCTTTTGCAGCACAGCGCCACACAAAATTTAAACTTGTCTATTTGCGTCTTTGTGAAAAGTTTGCTTTGCATTTGGTGTGAACGTAACATAATTCCTATCAGTAAAGCAGGTGGACCCGAGCTAATGCAAGCAGCAACTATAATAAACACTGGGTGTTTTTTTTGTTGCAGAATTTGGATCTAATATCCTCGATGGTGTGTGACGTGTGTATATACACGGATGCATGGTGTGTACATACCTGGGTTTGTGTCCTGAGGCACTTGCATGTCATCCTCTGAGCCCTTCTTGTCGTCATCGGAGTTGGAGAACTGGTACTTTCTCTTTGCAGTGATGGGGATGTTACAACTCTCCAGGTACCTGAGAAATACAGAAATTGGTTTAATCAGAGAGTGCACGCTTGACACACGATGATCATCATCATTCACGGACACAAACTCTGAGGCTTACCTGATGACACTGTCGAGGCAGCTGATCTGCTGGTAGGAGCACACAGTCTGGTCTTTGCAGGAGAAGTCCTCCATGCTGGCTGCAGTACTGTCTCTGACCTGCAGAGGGGGCGCCAAGTCTTTCAGACGCACCATGGGACTCTTCTGAGCTGCTGGAGGGAAAAGAAAATGTCAGAAACACACACACACACACACACACTAAGACAGGCAGATAAACACACAGAGCTGAACACAAACATAAAACACATTTGCTCTCTTTTTGTTAGATTTTAGTTCACTTTTACAATGACAATGACAAAAAAAATACAAAAAATGACAGTGGGAGAGAGCAATGTGGTTCCTTGATAAACATTAAAAAAATAAAAAATAAAATAAAAAGCAATTTTTCCCCAATTTCTTGTCTTGGAAATTTGTGACTTTATGATCTGACATCTGAGTCTGAGTTTGAGAAAAAAAACCACCTCAATTTTATGAGAATAAAAGTTGTAATGTTTAGAGAATAAAGTCCCAAGAAAACAAAATGTTAGGTGAAGCGATATCAGTGTGTTTTAGTGCCATTTTAAGAGTTTTAAGCATATTTTGTTGATTATCAGGATAACATCGTGGATCGGAACTATTTTGGCCAGGATAATCGTGACATGAAATGTTC
Organism: Heterobranchus longifilis; assembly: GCA_028570985.1. Lineage (NCBI taxonomy): Eukaryota > Metazoa > Chordata > Actinopteri > Siluriformes > Clariidae > Heterobranchus > Heterobranchus longifilis. The sequence continues at coordinate 3,709 of JAOVVB010261087.1, forward strand.
ATATCGTCCCATGCTCACAGGGATCTTTCTTTCTTCTAAATGTTTTTGGGCTACAAAGCTGACATTTTAGAGATTGTTGGAAGTCCTATGACTATGTCCTATGAAGTCCAATGTGATCTGCCCCGTTGTCACCGAGTGTTTTGTGGTATTAAATTGGACTCACTGTCAGAGGTCTTCTTGTGCTCAGGCTTGGATGGCGACGGCGAGGGAGAAGTGGGAGGGGAGCGCAGGCAGTCCTGGTTCTTCAGCATGTGGACCCCTTTACAGATCTCCTGGAACGTCCTGGGAGGCTTGGCCTTGTTCATCTCCTCCGATGTGTTCCCAACCGCGGCGTTCCCGTTGCTCTCGCTGGACGAGCTGATGCTCACCTGATGCTCGTGGGAACCGTTGCTGCCGTGGCTACCGTAACCGCTGGAGCCCATGTTGTGGACCGGCTGGAGAGAGAAAAGGTTGTTACACAAACTGACAAATTTGTGTAGGAAAATATGTATTTAAGTGTGAGTACATACTTGGAGTAGCATCCTGTGGATCTGCTCACTGATTTCCTGGATGTCTGAGTCTATGATCTTCCCTCCGTGGAAAGCCGGTGCTGCAAAAACATCTTCATTCACAGGACCCCTGAAAAACACACAGACCACCGTCACACAGACTGCTCAAAGAGAAATATAGTCCAACCAAAACAATACACTGGGTATACTCACATGCGGACTTTGTGCCTGCCAATGACAAAGGAGACCTTGCGGCTCCAGGGGTTGACGAAGCTGGACCAGCTGGTGTCGATGGTGACGTACTCGCCGTTTCTTGCACAGAAGCGGATCGAGGAGTGATCGAATGGCTGACCAGCGTACTGCAGAACTGTTGGCGACAGGAGACAGAGCGTGTGTGAGAGAGAGCTGAGCAACATAAACGGTATTAATGCATCAGTCAAATTATTGAATTATTTTTCTTTGACATGACAATAAGCTAATATACCAATGTAGGCACCGGCGGACCATTTCTAGTTCAAAATTAACTGGTAAATCATGAATGTGGCTACTAAAATCTGGAAGCTAAAACAACCGCATGAATGAACGGGGTTCTTACTTTTCCGATGCACGGCCAGCATCAAGGGTCGGTCACTTGGGTGCAGATTGAGCAGCACGGGCGTCCCGATCAGGTCCTGAGGGAGGTAACCCAACAGAGGAACAGCCCTGATGGAGAAACAACAACAACGTGTTAAAACATTCACTTTGTTCAACAGAGCAGGCAGCCGCACGGGAGCACAGACGATGTGACACCTTGTAATGTTTTGTGTGTTTGTGTGTGTGTGTGTGTGTGTGTAAGAGGGGGGTCAGTCTACTCACCTCTCATCCACATCCTGGAACACACAGTTAGGTGTGTGTGTGGTGGTAAAGATGCGCTTGTCAGGAGGAATTCTGGGTGCTGTGGAGAGAAGAAGAAGAATATAATTGAATAAGACAAATAAGCACAGCACCTCACCTTTAGCCAACTGCTTTATTTAATGACTGTGCCATCTATATTCATGTTATAGGATGTACAACAGTCAATAAGCATTAGAAATGTGCGTCACCGGCCTCACCTTCGTACCCAGAGTGCACCCTCTCGGCCAGCAGGAGGCAGCAGAACTGCTCCTCGGCCAGCTCAGCGTCCTGGACTTTCATCCGGTACGGAGTCATACGGAAAGGATAGTACTGCAGATCTCCTTCACGCTCCTTACCACCACTAAAACACACACACACACACACTGTTATAATACTATTTCACAGCATTACTTAAAGAGGCATTCAAAATACATTTCAGTTTGCCTGAATTTTGAAGAATAATCCGCCTGCATTTACTTCCTGAATAGTTTCTAATAATATATATCAAACGGTCTGTGTAAAACAAAAATGCCATAAAATTATATATTAACAATATTTTCCACTTTAACTGAGTTAAATATTTTAACCAACTTCAGTCCTGATCATCATTTTCATAAGTTTAACCCTTTAAATGCCAGTCTACATAATACCACTGTTGTTTTTTATTTTCTGTATACTAAATGCTGGGGGAATTCTTTTTCACAGTCTGGGATATGTCAATGATGAGCAACAACAATGATTTTGATGCATTGCATCAAACACTGCAGTGCTACATAATACAGCAGCAATAACCTGAGTGGAAACCAGGAAAATAGCATGTATTTGCCCCATAGGGCAAACATGAGAAAATGTCTCAATGTGGTGGAAAATAGTAAAAACTACAATTTTGAAGCCAGGGGTCTAGATTTAAAGTCTGATATAATAGGATGCATGATTTTATGCTGGAATGGCCGTGGGATCAAAAAATGTGGTTTTAATGGGTTTCAATGGGTCTGAGTGTCTGTACTTTGGATGCACAGTTTATTTATTATTATTAGGAGCCGAGGTTGAACTGCAAAAATTATTTTAAAAAAGAAAATAAATAATAACGCCATTGCCAAAATTATGCCGTGTGCATTCACGCAGCCAAAATGATCGAAAAATAAAAACGTCGAAAAGGTCCCCAACGATGCACGAGAGATAATCTGCAGCTGTAAAACCCCATCTGGCCACTAGATGGAGAAACTGTTTCAAAGCTCACAGCTGCTGACTTCCTCCGTCCTGCTCGCCGTCCCTGCGCTGACTCAGAACCTGTTTGAGCAGGAAACTATGGATCAGAGAAGGCTGCTGTCACTCACCTGATGCGGCAAAAGAAGGATTTCTCCTGCATGCACTCCGTGGGAGACGAGTCTGAATAAGAGACAGAGAGAAGGTGGGATGAATATTAGACTGACTACTTGAAAACGAGCCATCTGTTAGTCATCGATATTCAACACACTGTTGAGAGGACCTTTGTCTCACTTCCAGAAAGGGAAGAGGTAAAAAAAAAAAAAAAGCACTGCGAGAGTTTTCTACATTATGCAACTGAAGTTTGAAGATTCATTACAGTCAAAGGTTTTATGTAAGAAACACAGCTGCCATTACTTAGTCGAAGCCGAAACGGAAATTTGAGAGTATCTAGTTTCCGTATTGTGACATATTTCTGAGTAAAGTGGGCTAGGCAGACGGGACATAACGTTGGGAGGAATTTGATTTGGTTGTTGAAAAGTGGGCGTGTCATAACAAACATGGCACCAACAGCACCATGGTGTTGCTAGCTAGTGATCTGTGACTGTGAGTAGCTCTGTGCAGTTGCAGATTGATTGACAGATGGATGTTGTGATAGTATTGATTGAAATCGGTTAGTACTAGCTTACGTAAGCATCAACGTTAACTACCGTTATAACACAGAGAAGTAGCAGGCTGGTACGTGAAACAATAACGCAACTGCAGGAGACGCACATGCAGAACGTCTATTTGCTATTGCTAAGTTAACTTTCTATTCTTGCACAAAATATATATTCAAGCACTTTCAGTGACCCATTTCTATTTTCAAAGTCTTTCAAGGCGTTGATTTTTTTCCCCTCAAACCATGACTAATTGCAACTCCAAAATGTACCATAGACATGAATTAACTCCTCTAAGACACGCTGTAAACAATAAGAAGATTTTAACCCTCAAAAACTTAGCATTTATTGCAGTGTTTTGCATTAGATTTCTGGAGGTGTACAAATATGCAATTATGTCTTCAGCAAATATGTGACAGGTGTGTGCGTGTAGGCGTGCATTCATTAAAGTAATTGAGCATGTTAATGAAATATGTGCTATGTGTGCGGGGGTGGGTCGTGTGAAGGAAAGAGATGCTGGTGTGTGTGTGTGTGTGTGCAGGTGGCGTCTCATGTGGGTTTTCCACGTGCCCTTTGTGGGTGATGGAGATCTACCATGCACGTTGTTCTCAGTTATAAATGTTTATTTCAATATTTTTGAATCTGTAATGAGGATTTTACATAAAACAGTTGAATCATTTCCAGTGGAAGGGTAGCTGGTACCTGCTCCGGTGCACATGCTCCATGAGGGCAGGCGGTAGGGCGTGGTGAAGCTGTAGAACACGCTGACGTCCTGAGGAGTCAGGAACTCCACAAACTTGGCATTGTTAAACACTTCCCGCTTGCAGTTCAAGATGGACGCCGCCTGGTCCGAGATATAAACTATTTTCCCCGTGATGAGCGAGACGGCTACAGCAAAAATATCCTGCCGGCAAAAAAAGATAAAAAAGAAATCGGTTAGTTAGTTAACTTTCTATTTTAAGATGTATCCTCAAACATTTCTTACAGTGTTTTGTATATACCACTGGTTTGTTATCGGTCCCATACTGTAAAAAGTGAGATTTGTATGTCTTTTTTGACTATAAAGCAGGTCTAGGTGCTATATAAATACTGTTAAAGTATCAAAACGCTCAATCCATGGAGGAATGCACACAGCCCGTATTCAGAAACTGTGCCTTTAAATGAGCTGTCAGGACTTCCATAGAGTTGTGATGTCACAACTATAGTATATAAAGGTAGAAAGTGCGCTAAAACTGAGCGTTTCAGACAGAGGGTGAATACAGGTATATTCAGACAGACAGAATGAGAAAAATAACATGTTTTCTGAACATTAAAGCATGTAAACATTTCTAGTATAAACCCAGTATGAACCTGAAAATGAGCATAATATGGGACCTTTAAACATTTCAGCATTTGAGAAATGACTTCAACTCGTATTTAGAAACACAGTATGCTAAGGCCATGGCCTTACTGTGAGGTGAAGATCTGAGGAGCTTACATTGTTTTTGAGGGTGTATTCAGAGGTGATGCTGTTTATTTCCTCTATGGTGTAGGACGATACATCGAACCCTGGCGGCTGACTGTCATTAATCATCAGCATCTGGTAGTATTCTTCATTGGCTGCAAAACAAAGACAAGACAGATCAATGCATACACTATTTCACATACATATCAATGCATACACTATTTCACATACATATCATCATTTTTAAGCATCATTGCTTTATATCATAACCATCATTTTTTGGTAAGTGCTTTTCGTGTAGATGGAGAATATGATGCAGAATCTATGGCTCAGATGGGTCCAAAGTCTACAAAACACATCAGCCAAGGTAACGGTCGTCAACGTAGCTAATGTGGAATAGCTCCAACGTTAATACGTGTCCGAACATGTGCGTGAAACGAAGTGGCAACGGAAGGGAGGGAGTTTTACCTTTCACCTGTCTGACGCATCGCAGCGCATATTTGAGGGTGTTGACGGTGCTGGACTTGCCCTTGCTCCTCTTTTCTGTTGGCAAGTGCATCTTCAGCTCCTTGAGGGACTTGAAGAGTTCCTTCTGTGTCTTCGCTTTGGCCGACTGTTCGCTGCTGCAGGAGGATGCATCAGACAGATACACGTGTGTCAAAATGACAGGATCGCACCAGTGCTGTCGCACCCTGAGAAGGTGCCATCATATATGTAAGGGCACGGGGCATGACGGGATTGATTGGCATCTTCTGCAGATCTCCTACCTTCTGCCGTTTATTTTCGGTCAAACGTTTTAAGCGTATCAAATGGTAAGCGCTGCAACTGAATTATGAAAGATGTATATTAACCTGCAGCCGCTGGTTGAAGGGTTGTCCTGCTCGGAGCTCACCAGGCTGAAGGCGTTGGAGCTGCTCGGCGGCGACGGGCTGTGAGAGTTCGAGCTGTAACCACAAACAACATGTGGTGTTATTGAAGAAAGACAAAACAGGACATAAAAAGAAGCATTGTGAAATAACAGTTAGAGCACCAAAACAAAAAGCTAAGACTAAATATATAAAGTAAGTCAAGGACGGTGTCCCCTAAATAAGTCTATGTCCCTGGATTTGAAAAACAAGTGGTTCAAGAAAAGGACCAGGTGGTGCACCGCAAAATACAAACAACCTCTTTTCTTTAGACATGCCTTTGCGGGGCAGCATGGCTCAGGAGGTGGAGCAGTTTTCTAGTAATCGAAAGGTAAATAATAATAAATATGATATTTGACAAAATATGTAAACTACATGCAGTGCTACGTCTGTCTCACACATATATAGATGGGATGTAAATTCACCATATGTACTCTCATATCGTATACCTCATCAGACTTCATCCAGAAGACATTAAAACCTGTTTCAATCAGTTCTTATGGGCCAAAGAAGCAGCAGAACCCCCCTGATTCCTCACCATCAAATGTTGATTACACAGTTTTGTTTTATTTTTCAATATTACTTACCAAGGCTTCAATGATTGTAGCCTACTGACGGTGTGTTATCTTAAAACCTTTCTAATAATATGAATTACAAATAAATTATTCTTTTGATAAAACATGTTTTTATTTCTCTATCAGTGTTACACTGATTAATCTATTTAAGTGAAATAAAGATTGTGTGGCCTTGATGCCATGGCATGTGGCCTTTGTGCCCCGCTTTAGGGCCTTGACCCTAAAATTACAAAATTCCAGACCTGCTGCATAGAGATAGTTTTGCTTTTGAAGGCAATAACAAGTAATTTCAATATGAAACTGTGCCAACAGTCATTGCCTTTTGCAGTCTGTCAAATGATTAGGAATAAAATACCCACTACTTTCCTCAGACAGTTGCTGCTAGACTACAACAATGACTCAGACCAACAAGTGACTCACAGAGGAGAAAATGGCCCTTATATTACATTAAATGAACCTTACTTCCGTGACCTAGATGGTCCGCTCCCCCATGGCGGCGGGAAAAAACTTCATTTATTATGATTCAGTGCATTTGATGTGCCCTCACCTCTTGTTGCTCCCTGAGGACTCCAGGAGAGCGGAATCCTTGCCGTTGCCATTTGAGCTGCCCACAGACTCATTGCCATGGGAGTCATTGCCGTGCGATTCGTTGCCATGGGATTCTGTCCCGCTCCCGCTCGAGCCGCTGCCACCCATCTCTACATCCTCGTGTAAAGGTGGGCGTGGCCGCTTCCTGTCGTCGTGCGGGGAGCCCGGCGAGGCCGGGTGCTCGTGGCTGCTGTCGCTCCCCTCGGAGGCCAATCCCAAATCGGCTTCCAGCTCGACGCCGTCCCGTCCGCCACAACTCTTGTTGTAACTGTTGGCCATGCGGTGAAGTTGGCTAATGGAGCCGCAGGGAGAGCCTTCCTCTTCCTCCAGCTCAAAGCCGACCCTTTCCCGGTCCCTTTGGCACCCGTCCAGGGTTGAGTACAGGTAGTGCTTTGGATCGCTGTCCTCAGACATCGGGGAGGACCAGAGGGCTAAAGACGGGCGATTAAGCTACCTTCCACATGACAGTGCCATGAAGAGCATGGTACTAGCACGTAAACGGAGTTGATGCCTCAGGAGTGGGGATGCAGTCTAAAGGAGGAAAAATAAAACACAGGTGAAATTACTCAGATAAACCCTTTGCAATAGAGTCGGGTTTACAGTCGTCGACCACAGAGCCCAACATCGTGACTTAAAGCTGCTAGGGATAGGACAATAATGGATTGCATCGTGGATCGCGATAAAAAACTGAATGTTGGTGAATTTCCATTATCGGGTGAATATCCTAACAAAGTGACTGCAGTTTACAACAGTGTCCTATCTGTCATGCAATAAAAAATATTTGTTTCTAAGTTGTAATGTTTCAAGAAAAAGTTGTGATGTTTTGAGAAAAAAGGTCACAATTTTATGAGAAAAAAAGCTTTAACGTTTCGAGAAAAAAAGTCGTAATATTTCAAGTAAAAAGTCACAACAAAGCAAAAATGTAAGGTAAAGTGATTCCTGTGTGTTTTAGTGCCGTTTTAAGAGATAATTTATCAGTACAGATATATATTGTGCATCCCTTAAAGAAACAGTCCTAAAATAAAGCAATCAATGAGGATCAGTCACCACTTTGATCTGATCAGCCAGCGTGGCGCTGCTGGATCTCAGTATTTTTAAAAGTCAATGATGAAGAAAAGGGCACAGCAGGATGACAGACACACACACACACACACACAAATTCACACAAAGGCTGCAGCCAGTCATCTTTCAAAAGGTCTGCACCGTAAACAAACCGTTGTTTGCCCTTTCCAAATGGACTAAAGCCCCAGACCAGTTTGATCTGGTTAGATTTTTCAAAAGAGCATTTTCATGTGAAAGGTGAGTCCATCGAGATGAAAACGCAGCTCTGAAGACACGACACAAACAAAAACCTTCACAGGAGTAATTTGGATGTTGGAAAGATAAAATGCTTTCAAATAATTGTCCTATTCAAGTTGTCTCCCTCTGTAGTAGACATGAGACAATATGTCAATTTCATGTCACGATTATCCTGGCCAAAATAACCGTGATTCACGATATTATGCCGATAATCAATGAAATATGCTTAAAAATCTTAAAACTGCACTAAAACACACCGGAATCACTTGACATTACATTTTGCTTTTTTCTCAAAACATTATGACTTTTCTCTCATAAAAGTGTTACTTTTTCTTGAAATACTATGACTTTTTTCTCATGACATCGTGAGGGATTTGTTTTTTCTCAGAACATTACAACTTTTATTAAGAAACAAAATATTTTTATTGCATCATAGATAGGACACTGTAGTAAACTGCAGTTAATTTGTGAGGATATTGACGATATTCATGATTATCCCGATTATCTTTATTGTGAGTGTTTTTCATCGCGATCCATGATAAAAATCCATTGTTGTCCCATCCCAACTCTGTAGCCAACGACCTTGGCCTTTCTCAAATTAACTATTAAACAGACAGGAGGAAAAACTGACAACCAAATCTCTGGGGAGAAAATGGCTCTCCCTCACGAATAACAGCTGCAGCATTATCATTAATGCCACGGATACAGAACCCACACAAACAGATCATATTTATGTGTTGACTTGATGCGTTGTTCATGTTCACTTAAGTCTAAATCAAATGAACGTAACCTTATGTAACGCTTATGTAAATCTTCTGAATCGACAAACAATATAAAAAATCGACAAGCGCAACTCTGTTACTGTAACATGAGCATGCACATTGTAAATTGGGCCTCCAGGTTGGATTTCACCTACTTGTGGAAACCTCAATGAAATAAGACTATTCTCTATAGCAGGGTTTTCCCTGCCTGTCTAATTCAAAGGCAGGCCACCTTTGTCTTATGGCTGCCACCTTTGTTGAAAATGTATGGCATTACACAATATGTGTACACAATATCTGGTTTTGTTATTTTTCATATTTAACAGGCAGCACAGGGACGACAGAGCAAGTGGCTTCTGCAGAAAACACAATTCCTTGCATCATGTTAATTTCGTAAAGCAGCCAGTCTAAAAGGTGCGTGCACAAACTGTGTACGCTGTGCATGCCTCCCATGTTTTTTTTAGGATTTTACACCTTTGTTTAAAACAAAATCCAGGGAAAACTGGGCGATTAATCAACTTTGATTTTCAATTGGCTTGCACCGATTATGAAAACAAGATAATCAAGGTAAAATGATTATTTTGCCGCATTCAGTTTCACAGTGTGTTATAAATCCCTTTGCTTTATAATGCTGCACTTTCACCAGTTTTCGCTGAGTTGCATGCTTATAAGTTTTCAGTAGTTTGTGGCAGTGCAACATAGTTAACCTTATTTAATTGGATCTAATTTGTTTTTATTTATTTTTTTATAATGTTTATTTAAATGTGCATATGTATATTATTTGTCTTATTTATCTAATTTCTTACATTTATTTTTATTTGTTTTTCAGTTCAATTATATTTAAAGTTCAAGAAAATCCAATGTGAAAAATATATTTTTTAAGTTACATAGGCACGATGTTTCCAAAATCAATAACCGCGTTAAATAATCGTGATCTCAATATTGTGCAAAATAATCTGGATTTTGTGCAATAATTGAGCAGTCCTACTTCTCTAAAAGAAACCTGATAAAAATACAAGAGCAACAGTTTTCATAAGCTCTGCAGCCTCCTAATCCTCAGCAGACCAGCAATAGTTGGAGCTATTTGTGACTGCTTAAGCCACAACAGGAAATACTGGCAACAGGTACTGATGCCAAATCCAAAATACTGTACCGGTTTTCTGCGAACCAACTGTATCAGGATACAGTTATTTATGTAAGAGTGAAAATTCAACATTTCTGTTCTTCTCTCTTTACGTAAGACGTTTTACATAACTATTCAAAGTTTTAGGGGAGGTTTTTCCTGTTTTAAAGATCTACCAAAAAAAAAGTTGAATACTTTCCAACCACTGTTCCACCTATCCATTTAGGATATGGAAACTCTTGAGATCAGCTGAGGCAGAGGCCAGTCACTAAGAGGGGACTTTCTATTGGCTGCTGCAAATGACCAATCAGGAGAGAGTAAGGAGTGTCAACAGGTTAAAATGATATCAGCCAATCAGGGGGGACTTAGGGCTGACCTCAGGTAAGGATCATGTCAACATAAACACAGGTTTTTTATTTCCTTGTTGTGCATACAGAAAAAAATAATGTTTAATCTTATATGACACAACACTACATCACAGAATCATAAAACCAGATTTGTAACGTTGTGTAACTCAGCAAGTTATGTATTATTCTCAGTCTGTTTACTGTGAGCAGCAGGGTGTTATGGCTTTGAGCAGCCAACAATAAATGATACAACACAACATGTAAAAACTAGGTTACCTCAATGGAACTGTTGCCGATCACAAAATATATCAATGTCTGCAGCATTCAGAGGTTTGTCGTGATTGTTCACATAAAAATCTGTCACCATCGCGAAAATTAGAGAGGCACTGATTATATAATTCTGGGTCAAAATATCAATTTGGCCGATACCAATGTTTTTTGTTGATGTTTATTTTCTCTTTGTTGTTATTTATTCCCCATTTGTGCAAGGGAAAAATAAATCTTCATTATATAAAAAAAACTGAGCTGTTTTAAAGTCATTCCGTCATTAGACTTTCTTTGAATAAGCACAAAATTCGGATTTACGGCAGATATGAAAATCAACGGTTATCATGCCATGTACGTTTGCTTATCTACAGTATTGAAACAATTATTTTTTATATATAGTTCCATTTAAGAAAAAAAGAGGCTTCAATAAAGTGTTTGTTCAACCAACCTTTTAAAAGGTGATTGTAACAGATAATTATAATGATTGTGCGATACCGTATACCATGATATATTCTGAGACTGTTGTCGTACTGTGAAAATCTCATACCGTTGCAACCCTAATACAAATTTAAGAAACAACCTTGAATATAACATTCTTTCACATGAAAAATAACTGCTTCAAAAGCCACTTTAACCTTTTAACACAACATTTAGCCAGCGCAAAAATGTATGCAGCGCAATGGATAAACTTCGGCCACTGACATCGGTGAATGTCTAATATAAGCTAATATCGGCCAATACCAGTGTTCGGTCAATAAATCAGTGCATCCATAATGAAAATATTAAACACTTCTTTATAACCATGATATTGGCTTGCATGCAACAGTAATACAAAACAAAATCCCAATTAAGCAAATCTTAACAATTTCCTGTATATTATAAAATAACATGCAATATGGATAATGAGCTTACCGTAGAGCCCTTTTTTCTTTTCTTTTTTTTTTTTACTGTAAACATTTCTTCACAGAACAGCAGGCAAGATCATGCAAGCACAACTTTCTCTCCAAATCTTCAAAACTCTCAGAGGCACATGTAACTCTCAAAAGAAAGAAGAAAAGAGTGACATAATGAAACTGAACTCCATCTGCTTCCAGCTCAGGACAGTTTCAGCCGAGCGCTGCTGATACACCCAACAACACACTAGCACAGATCTCAGGCATTATACAACTGCTGCTCCAGTCACATGGATTTGGCTTTAGTGCAGCACAAAGCAGCGGTAGCCTTGTTTCATAAAACCACATGCTTTGACTTGTATCCAACTGCTTCTCTGAAAGTCCATGTATGTGGAATTTGAGACAGGAATTACATGAGCAATGTTAAAGATGAAATATACAGCCTACGAATATACAATGTTGGACGATGGGATATTGTTTATCATTTACACACTGCAGTTAAACACATTAGTCCAGTGCTATTGGAGAGGATACAGCAAAGTTGCTGTACATATTCTGCTGTAAATTCTGAGTATTTGTGTCTTTTGTAGCTGAAACAATGTCACCAAGAGTTAATCACTCTTTTGTATTCCCAGCTGTGGTCATTGGTGACACATATATACTTGCCAGAATTAAAATTCAAAAACATTTCAAGCTCGGTTATCTACTAAAGGTCTAAGCATCAATATTCACATGACACTGAACTCAACAACATTGGAAAGGGGTTAATATGCCGATAATATCCACAGGTTCTGTGTGTCAGGGACAAACAAGTTTTCTCTGTGTGGACTGGAGGCCTTTAAGAAGACCTTGGAAAGTAGTAAGCTAGAAATAAACCTGCTTGCTTGGAAATTCTAATCCATCTATTTAAGTTCACCCAATTACATTTGACACAATTCTACTAATAGGTCTACTCTATATATTGAAATAAAACCATTTTCTCAGGTAATTCATTTGAAAATAAGGTAATGCCAAGTTCTACCAACTAAAACTGGCAACAACCCACTAATTTTTAAAAGTCAAAGATTATATTACAGTGTGTATCATATTTATCATATCGTATAAACAAACTTACACAAAATACATTAATGAAAATACGATTAAAACCATATTTGTAACTGGAACAAACATCCCTTCCCCCATCTAACTCCATTGACCTGCTATTCAAAATTTCCACACACACGTTGACCTGCAATACACTGCACGGTACACTGACACAGTTATGTAAAAGTAACGATATCGTGTGAATAAACAAACCAAAAAGCAGTATTTGGGCCGCAGAGTGGCCATGTCACAAACACCGACATTTATTCTTTCTATACAAACCAACAGAAAACCTCGACCGGGCATTTGTAGGTTATAAAAGTAGGAAAAGTAGAGCAATACGATTTCCGCGCATGCGCACATCGAGTTTAGTTATGCAACTTATTTTTTTTATGCTCCATTATGTATTTTTACTCCAAGTACGAGGTGGAAATTAAAGAAACCAACCTGTGCTGCCGTGTTAAAATTCGTCTCTCCGGTTGTCCTCGGTGTCGAGTGAAAGTAGAACCGAGCAGTTAGTAAAACATTCAGTCAAAAGCTTCAGCATTCCTCAATGGGAGCCGGGAATCAGACGAGTTGACACAGTAGTGGCCGGCTCCTCCCCAGCTTCTCTCAGCTGCTGGCCAACGGACGAATCAGCGGGCTCGGCGCGCGACCTCGTTTTAGACTCCGCCCTTCGCGCTTTCCAATTGGCTGAAAACTACGGGTTTCCATGGCGAAGATGACGGAATCGCAACAGCGGGATATCATTGGCCCAGAGCGCTGTCCGTCGTTTTATATAAACAAGGCATCCACTGCACGTGGAATACCATGTTGTGTGTATCGTGCAGCGTGAGACTGGGGCTGTTACAACTATGCCGGGTCTAAAACAACGTATAAAGTGTTGAAATTACATAAGTGCAAAAAAAGTCTGAGGAGAAAACGAGCAGAAACACATTAAATATCAGACAAAAATACGTTCAATTACTCGGTTCTGGTGTACGGTACACGAAATTGTTTGCAGGCTGTTATTGTAAATACGATGTTTCAACTCCTATCCAGGCGTGGTGTTACGTGTTATTGCACTCATAGCAGCTGAATTACATTTTACAACCTTAAAAACAAACGCCAATACATGGGTGTACACTTACATACACTTAATTTAATGAATTCTGGTGATTTTTTAAATGTACCAATTTATGAAGGAAATGTCTTTAACCATATGAAAATGGACCGGATCGTTATTTGCACGATCCTGTTTAAATCGATATAAACAAACAAACAAAACTTAATATTCATTTTGCAGCAGAAGGCTTCGTGTTGTCCGCTGGTGATGACGTCGTTACGTTACGTGAGGCGACAAATGACAGGATAAGCTATAAGACCATCTCTGCTCATATCTCAAAAACTAAAACTTTTGGATCAATGTTTTGTGTTTATTAAGTCAAATTTGATGAAAAACATGTCAAATTTTTGTATATTTTTTAAATTTATAACACAATTTCAATACTTTTATCAATTATTATGGTTTATTTATTTACATAATCTTTCAGTCGAGGTGGTACAGATTTTAGGGATATGAAGATACTCCAAGAAATGACAACACAATAAGCAAAAGTACATGGAGGCACCATTTCTATTGCAGAGTTTAAAGAGTTAAATTCTTCAAAATAAAAGTCCTCTGCTACATTCATGTTTTTATTTTGGAGGGGGGGGTATGTAAATATTGAAGGGGATGTGTCCCCTGCATCCCCCGTGAAATCTACGCCTATGCACCAATATATATATATATATATTTTAAATATGTCTGTTGAGGAAAACACTTGGCGTGCAGAGATGATCTCAAAGCAAAGGGGTGAAGCACTCGACATGTTTTTCCATGTTACCTGTCCTGCGTCACATCAGTGATTGCACTGCAGTGATGCTGCCTTTCTTCGAGGAAGCACAGATAAAATATTTCCTGAGATTATGGAGGATTATTTGTTATTTCACAGCGGGAATTTCATATGTTTTCATAAATGTAGGCTACAGTTGCACAAAAGAACCCCATGGCTGCTATGAAGTAGCAATACAAAGAAAGGCTTTTTCTCAGGTAATCTCTCCCTCTCTCTCTTGCTTGCATCATCAGATGACAGGGTGTCACATCTGAAAAGGATGGGGTTACATCCTTTTCTTATTCCAGACTGTGCCACTTATGAATGAGACTCTGCTGCTTTGTGTCACATCTGCAGGGCAGTTTGTCATGAGTGGCTGAGACTGGAGAGCAGACATTGTATTTTATTTTCACATGCTGGCATTAGTCATAATGCCATATTTTCTCTTCTGCTCTCCGTAGAGCAGAAATCTGGACTTGGGTTTTCTGAGTACTGTAAGTGGCAGACACAGCAGGTCCCCTGCTGAGGTGGCACTCTAGTAAATAACACACCCTGCTGTCTGTTATGATGCTCAGTGTCCACTCCAGTCTCTCACATCCACCCCCTCTAAAATAGCTTGTACGATATCACACTGAGAGCCATAGATAATACTGTATGAGGCTTTATAGTTGGCTTTCTCTTGCTTGGCATGTTTGCTTTGTTTTCCAACATTTCCCAGGAGGCCGTTCGACAGCCCTCAGTGAGGAGGAGGTGTAAACGTGCTGCATTCAGTGGTCGATATAAGTGTAGGTGGGGAGATTAAAGGCCCCCTCCAGGGAAAATCAAGTTTTAAGTTAATATGTTGTTTGTTTTATATGCAAGATATATCATGAGCGAAATAGGGTGCCCCAATTTGTCGTTCTAAATCCCACAAATTAGCATTTTAGCACTTCGTGTTCCCTCGCCTGTGTCTTTTTTAAATGTATTTTTGGTTAGACGTCTGAAATAAGGTCTGTGGTTAACACAAGCTTCAGAGATTTTAACGGTTTGTTCTACGACATAAAATACATCAGTAAATA
>JAOVVB010261107.1:0-10850 GCA_028570985.1 Heterobranchus longifilis
TTTTTAAACACACGTAAAAGCTTCAAAATGCACCAGCGGGGTATTTACCGACGTATTTTATCTCTGAAGCTTGTTTTAACCACAGACCTTATTTCAGACGTCTAAACAAAAACCCATTGACTTCTTGACGAGAGAATTGGAAGTGCAGAAATGCTAACTAATTTCCGCGTTTTGGAACTACAAACTTAGGCGCCCTGTACACCTCTTTATGTAATGATTGCTAGTACTTTATTTGCTTAAAGTTGAAAATCGTCAAGATGCAGCTTCTCGCGTTGGTTCCATAAGTCATCCAAGTGCATGGACTTGCTGAATGACGAACTATTGCTATAGATAACATTCCTCCCTTTCCTCCTGGCCTAATTCCTACCCCTGGTTAGGGCAGTGCATTGGAATTTAGTACAGTTTATGAGAAGTTATATTTTTGGAGGATGGTAGCATAATAAATGCAGGAATGCTGACACACTGTAATTTAATCACATATTACACTGTCAACAAGTGAAATGGAAGGATGGAGCTGCATTGCCATAGAAGGATGGATGGTATCATTTTTTATGTAATCTAAATCCTCTCTCTTCCATTTGCATAACATGTACTGTGGGTCTGATGGTAGAGGCTTTCCTTTTTGCTGTTTTGTGTCTTTGTCTCTCCCATCACACCATGCAGATAGCATAGTACAGGATAAATGATGTGTGATTGCATAAAATAATTCAATTTAATGTAATCTAAAACATCATGGGCTTATGCAGGCCAATTATATCCATGTGCGTTGTTATCTACAGTTTTCTGCGTGTTGTACCAAACCTGTGTCCTTTGGCAAATTAATGGAACAACAAAGGGAATGATGTGTTGATCAGACTACTGCATGGCCATTATCACGTTTAATGTAGTGTAAAAATGACTGTCAGCCATTGTTTAAAACAAAAGCTTGGCAGGTTGCCCCTGTGAAGATATTCTTAGAAATCCAGCTATTAAAATATCCCTCCAGACACTGTACCGCTCCTCTCTCTCTCATTGTTTGTCTTATTGTAAGCAAGGCAGATGAGATAAATGTACTCAACTGTTTCAAATGATCAATATTCTAATTTAAAATGAATTCATTTAACAATAATGAGTAAAAAACAAACCCCACAACAACAATAGCTTAGAAGTTTGAGCTGAATAATCACCATTTAATCATAAATCTAAATGTTAGCTTCCAACACAAAAATATTATTTGGTGCCACTTCTGTAAAATATTCATGAAGTGTATTTGGAATAACAAGTTGTTACATTTGAAGTGAGTGTGAGTCAGGAAAAAAAAGGCTCTAGTGAGCTGTAATTATTGAACCAGTGTATTCTTCCATGGTCACTGCATAATTGTCACCACTTTACCTTCTACTCCTGCTGTGACAGATGTAGAGTGGCAGGCTCATCCACCAGGCCTGGTGCCGGTTTGATGTTCTGCAAATATTTTCAACAACAGAAGCTATAGTAAAGCCTATTACAATACAGTAAAACTGGTAGTAGTCTATAATTCTTGTGTATTGCAGGTAGTGTCGAGGGAGTCTGTGTTAGCTGCAGACTGTGCACAGAGCAGGGCTGGGCAATATGGCAGAAAGATGATAAAAATGCCCTTATCGTGTGATAACAATTTATCATGTTGTATGCCAGTGTATTTCTGTTAAATTCTTTTTTTTCCCCCCACAAATAATATAGCATGGTAGATATGACTTTAGGATTGTTTGCAAAAGCGATTATCTCAAGATACACAAAATAAAATGCAGAAAAAGTCAGCAATTTTACTGCACTTTTTGGTGTCAGATCTCTTTTTCAGAGCACACTATGTTGTCTTTTTCAGGAAGTGTAGGATCCTCTTCTTGGGGTCACGATTCCCGACTCAATCAAATCTCGATTCAGTACATAGGGGTGCTACTTTCAGGAGTTTTTAATATTTGACAAAGTTATATCAACTGATTGCAATAATGTAAACATGCAAAGGCAAACCTTAGACAAAAGGTAACATGTATTTATTGCAAATTTCTTAATTCTCAGTGACTTAAAGAATAACAAGTTCTAGATATACAAACAAATACAAATGCTGCCTGTTACATGAATAAAACTGGTAGGCTCAGGCTTTTATTTCTGAGAAACATATCTTTTCTAAGTTCTTTTGTAGAAAGAAGATAATTAGTCACATAATTAGTCGGTGGACGGAGATCACATCAGCCTGTTGTGTCAAATATTTTTATGTCTTTTTAATTTGACTCTTTTTAGAAAGCTGTGTAATATTTCTCTGCACTTCAACAGATTATATTTTATCATATTTCAAGAAAAATGTTATATTGTTTCATAGCCCTATATTAGTAGAAACCATCCCTCATATTTTTATCATTTATCCAAAGCAATCATTCAATGTTAATTTTTCACAGTACAGAACCATAAATGAACATTATCTCAGACATTTCACATCTATGTGACTGAACTGAAAAAAGCCCTGTAGTGAAAATGCCCTCAATTGCCCTCAACAGAAATAAATGTTCAAATGAGATTTGCACCATGGTCATCACGGCCATTACATTTAGAAAGATTTGCCCATCTGCATGCATATATTCTAAATGTCGGTACCAGTTCATGTGAAGTGTTGCTTATTTTAAGGACATTATGAATATATTCTAACCAGAGCATGATGTAATGCATACATTTCGCCTCACTATTTCCTCTCATCTACACCATCAGAAGCTCATTCCCTCATATCAGCGCAGCTAGCACCAGAGGGATTTGAGTTGGAGAGATTATCTGCTGGAGCCATTTCAACATCTCACATCAGTATGTTGTTGGAAATGTGAGTGTTCATCAGCAGTGAAGAGCGCAGGATTATAAGATGTTGTCATATCACGATTCATGTTTTGGGTCACTCTGTGATGGATGTTTCGGGTTGTGTGGTGTGGAGGGGGGCTCTGGTGAAAGAATAAGCTGGAACTGCCTATGGTTTGACAAGATAGCTCGTTAAAAGATATCCAGTGAGAAGAGCTGTTGAAAAAGTAGGGCAGTGGTTTGTGGTGAAAGCATGGTCACTCTGTCGGCCCATTTGACTATTTTGTTGCTTTGAAAAGCATAGTCAAGGTGGGTTGTAATGCACACACGGACACATAAACTGGCCTTTACAGTCTTCCTGTAAAAGCCTAATTTAATGTAGCCTTAAAGATCTACTCCAGACATATTTTAAAGTATGTAACAAATACTCTGCTGACCCTGTTGATGGAATGATTAATCTTTTGTGTAACAGTTTTCCCACAAAAAAAAAAAAGAAAAAACTCTGAAAATGGGCTGGAAGCACATCTATACTCTTCTCCCTCATTAAGACATTCTGGATCTGTCCTCAAGCCCCACCCGCCACTGCTGCCATAGTTACGATAGTCATTTATGGCTATGTTAACAGGGTTAAAAACTTGATTTTCACAAGAGGGGCTCTTTAAAATGACACAAAAAAAAAGTCATTGCCTACACTTTAATGAAATCAATCAAACATTAGACTATTCAGATCTTCCCCTTGACTTGTCCTCATGTCTAACACTCCCAAACTGACAGGTGATATTAAGTGATGATAATTCAATGCCTGATATAAGCCATCGGACAAAGAGACATAGAGACATGCTAGACGCGAGCACAAATTTGTCACAGGCGTTCATCTATTGTCCTTCTCTGCTGTCGTCTCCTGCAGGCAAATGACTTCATATTCAAATGATTTCAGCCACAGAATTAATTGCAGTTTCATTCGGGAGAGAACTGAAGGACGAACATCAACATTGGACGCACACGCACACGCACATGCACATGCACACGCGCACACACACACACACACACACACACACACACACACACACACACACACACACACACACACACACACTGGATGGAGGGTCTCATCACCCTGCAGCCATGGCTTGGCAGCATCAGTGTTTATGCCTGTTACTTTTAGCTGGGTAATTTCCTCCCCTTTGGTACAAAGTGGCCATCATTTGTTGCTTTCTCTCATCTTCAGCACCACATGTCTGTCTGTAATGATTTAGAAGTCTGTTTTGTGTAGCTCAGACCTCAAATAGCTCTGCTAGTAAACCTTTACTTATTTACTTGTTCTATTTCTCAGTCACAATGTCTTGCTCACTGCCAAAATGTGTGGTCTTATTATATACACTACACTCATAATCTTTATATAAATATATGGCTTTTAATAATTTTACTCCGAATACATTTGGAGTCGTGAGTTTTATTTTCATTAAATTGCCAAGTTTAAAGCCAATTTTGGAGATTTTGGCAAAATAAAATGTGAATCACAAATATACAAATATATTCTTTTATAATTGAGCACCAGTAAGTCTCTAATACATCTTCTTCCCTACCTTGTGGTGTTTATTAGTAGTAAAGGTTGAGGAAAAAACACCGGTCTCCCGGTGTCAGGCTTAACTGGTGCTGGAGCTGTAGACAAAATCTAAATCAGAAAATCCACAAATATACCATTGTGATGATGACAATGTTCGTGCCTTGAAGAAGGTCTCTGACCGAAAGCTTGCTGCTCAATGAAATAAGATGAAGGTGACATGCAACAAATACTGTATTGACTCAGAACGAGGATGTCGTGGTTGCATACACCTTCAATACCTCTGCTCCTTTTATTCTTAAGTTTTTGTGTATTTTTTGTTGAATGGAAGAATGTGTATACAGTGACACCAAGGTCTATCTGAAAAATCAGTTTCTGTCAATATGCCAACTCTTCCACCCCAGCCAAGCTAAAAGCATTTTTGTAATATTTTTCATTTCCACTCCACTCAAGTTTTTGTGCAAATTGAAAGTATGCATGAAAAAGCTTGATGGAAACAAATGTTATCATGACAACAATTTTCCTTCAACGCTCCATTATGCAGCCTGTGAACGCGCCTGACATTTGTTGTTTACATGTGGTATAAATATTTAACCCCATGTCAGACAGTGTCATTGTTGACATTGGATTTCACATCTCAGCTTTCCAAGAATCCTAACGTCATCACCGTTCTCCTGAAATACAAGTTTAGCTCAGGCAATAGATATGAATTCTGGTTCTGGCATACCATTTAGCCCATGCCATCCTCCTATGTTGTTTTCCATGGAGACCATAGAAGCCTGTTTGTGCTTTGTGTTACGGCCCAGTGGCTGCTTGGCTGCTCAGCCATGATTAATTCAGGCAGGCCTCAGGGGAGAACAGCCAGGCTAGGTTACCCAGCCAGGGATCTGGTGTCTAGCAGCCATAAAGCCAGTGTCTTTATGGCAGCTTTTAGCCTCCGAGCTCTCCTTGGCTGTAGCCGAGGCTGGAGCTGGCAACCTTTCACACTTCTTCCTGAAACAGAGCAATGTAAATGATTGAACTGAACAACTTGAAATATTGTAAACCTCTTTGCCATGCACCAGTAGACACATTAAATGTTCTCACTCAGCTATAGGACATTGCATTTTGTTTCCAATTTACATCAAGGTTAAAAGTATCACAACTGATTGATGCATCATTTAGTATGATTATAATGTAACGTTTATTACTTGTTTATGACTATATTTTGTACCAACATGGAGATAACCAGCTGCTGTGAGGTTTCATACCAGTAGTACGCTTGTATTCTGATTCAGCTGGCACAGTTGGTAAGCAGTACATACGGTTTCCAGGTTTGGAGCAGAGTGCTGCCGGAGATAAAGCACATTTGAATATGACAGCAGGGTTTCTGGAGGGCTTAGGTGCTGTGGTTGCGGTGGTGGGAGGGTCGTGTAGTCATGGGGTCCCCCAAGAAAATTTGATGCTATTTTGTTATTATGCATTTTCAGATAATTTTAGACTATTATCATCTTTTAATAGTTAAAAATAATAAATGTCTGTATGCAGATGCCTTTTTCCATTAAGAATGTAGACTATTATCATTACAATATTTATATAAAAAAAAAGGTTTTTCTCATTAGATGGACATTAGTAAGAAAAAGGGTGAAACAAATGAACTCACTGATGAAGTAAGTAAAAAATAATCACAAAATATCATTGGTTAAACAAGGTTTATAATGAAGGGATTTGAACTGTCAGTTAATTTTTATGCCCACAGACTCATTTCTATCATAAAATACACAATTTAAGAAACTCTGACAGCAATTGGAGTCTTTGCTTTCATGGATTATACCTTTTACCTGTGAGGTAAAACACTCACCTCTGTACTGTAGCTTGCGTTGAACTGCCCTATTTGGCAAAAATGTAAAAAAAAAATCAAATCAGCCACTCCAAACGGACTCTTTAGAAGCAGATATTTTAGAATTATCTTGTGATTAACAGCCTATAATAAATGCTTGTCACACAGACTTTTTAAATCCCAACTGATGTTGAAAGAGCCAACACATTCTGAGATAACGTCAGACTTCACAGGTCTTTATTTGTCTTTTAGTCATCAGATAACATGTACGCTAGCAGATCCCCTCCAGTCAGCTCTCAGTCTTTCCTACATGATGTCAAAAATGCATATTTGAAGGTTGTTATTTCTCCTGCAGAATTGAGTCATTAATGGTTTTTAACTAATAATTAATTTCGCTGCCAATCTATTTTTTATGTTTTGAATTTTTATTTTATTTTTTCATAAAATAATGACCACTGCCCATCTCAAGTTCCTGGAGATTTTTTGCTTATTTTCTCTGACCAAAAGTAACCCAACGAACATTTATTTTAAAAATAGACAGAAAAATAATTAGTGACTATTCACAGAATCTCATTATTTTAGTATTAATTTAAATTAAGATGGCCACAAATGGCTCGTAAGTAGAGCTGATTGTAAGAAGTGACAAATCAGGTCCAAACCCTACTATCATCGTGTGTGTGTGTGTGTGTGTGTGTGTGTGTGTGTGTGTGTGCCAGGTGTATATGTGGCACTCCCCATCCTCATATTTGTTCTCCGTCTCCTTGGTCAACTGACTCTGATGGATGGATGGCTCACACACGGTGTCAGGCTCATAAATCAACTGTTACTGTGGCAAAATGGCACCCCACATCCAGTAATGGCAGACCTGGCTGCAATCTCTCCCCCAAGTTAATACATGGTACTCTGTAGAGAGCTGTGTCATATATCAATGCCTAGCTAAAAGACAAAAGGGGCATTAATTGGTGGCCTACATGTGTTATTACTTTAACATTGACTTGTTGCCCTAACAGGTGGCTAGTGGATATTTTTTGAATGTCGCCGGCACGGAGACATGATGTTTGCGGGCTGTCCATCCGTCCATCTGTCCCATTCTCATGCTATATCTCAGAAATGCCTGGAGGCATACATTTGGTGCAAACATCCACTTGGATTGGATGAACCGATTAGATTTTGGTAGTCAAAGGTCACTGTGATGTCACAAAACACGTTTTTTTGTCATAACTCAAGAATTCATACGTTAATTATGACAAAATTTCACACAAATGTCTAAGCGGATAAAATGATTGATTGATGACATTTTATACCCAAAAGGGTATTCCATTTTCCATTTTGCCAAAAAACAGTATGCATCTTTTTAATTCTTTGCAAAACTCTGACCTAAGTAAAGGGCTGAGTCATCCAAATTATGACACAGTGCATTTTCTCACTTAATTCTATTGGGATCTGTATCCATGCTGTTAGTTTTGGTTTAATTTGTCCAGGGATTGAAATATCCATATCTGTATTGGGTCTCCACCCCATCTTTGAAATTAAATTTTGTTTGTGGTGTTCATAGCATTGAAAATATTCAATAAACTGTTTTTGCATGTAATTTTGAATTCTGTGAACACCCACAATACTGCATCTAAAAATCCCACTCGCCTCCATTGTTTTGGCGTGGCAGCAGCAATCTCAGATATGGATGTGTCAAAACCTGGGCACTATACATGGAAAGATACTAATAGAGATAAGGGAGAAAATAATGTGGTGTTTTTTTTTTGGTAATTTGGGTGAATCAACCCTTTAATTAATCTCAAATCAAATTAAATGTTTTGCTTTTTATGGTGACTGACATGAAAAATATAAACAAACCTCAAAATGCATTTTTGGGAGAAGATTTGCTGTCACTGCAATTGAAAGAAAATGAACAGTAAACAATTCTGGTAATTAAATAATCTAATAAAGTCATTTATCAAAGAAAAATGCTCAACTTGTGATGGGAATTTTTCAGATTTTTTGTTACATTAATAGACATAAGCAATCAATTCATTAAAAAAGTAACTGACAGATTAAACAACGACAACTGCTAAATATGACTTAATACATTTTGGCACTTTAAATTGTATGTGATTTGTAATAGCTGTGAATATTATAGTAATTTATACAACAGTTATTTCCGACCAGGTAATTTGATTGGACAAGAGGCATTCCATGAGTGCTGATAATCAGTACATCAGTTGGGACTTTTAACTATAGGTATCACTCCGCTTTACAAGTTTACACTAATTACATTAACGGCCGTTATCTATTGTTATCTTAGATTGTAACATATTTCCACAATTAGCCTAAAATTTGAGTTAAATTATGAATGGTCAGAAGAGGACAAAGGGAAGGAATGAAGCCTGAATACTTGAGTACAAACCTCCAGGTGTGCTCACATCGTTACCGCAGTCTCAGTACGACATCATCCAACGTTAGACAAATAAGAGAAGAGAAAATTAAACTAACACTAACAGTGTAAAATCTAAACGACATTCTGTCTACAATGGAGGAAACGATTGAGCAACAACAATGTAAGGTTACTGTCTGATCAGCTGTTACCTCGTCAGAATCACACATGCCACCAAATCGACTGTCAACAGACTCTTATTTCACTGGTTGCACATTAATGGAAACATACAGATAAATGTACACGATACAAAGTAGCTGGCCTGAGGTAACATGTAGAACTAATCAAAGTAGCCTAGCAGGCTAACGTTAGCATACAGGAGAATGTTTATGCGTTTTACTTGGCAACAGTCAGTCCCAGTCTAGTTGTGGAACTATTGTGTTGGCGGAGCCAATTAAATGATTAAATAAATAAATAAAAAATCCTAATCTGTTGTTGCCTAGTACTGTTAATGGCGCTCGTATAAATAATATCACACCCAAGGTCACACCCTCTTAAATATGTTCGTATCAAATATTTTGCATTATATCTTAAAAAAGAAAACCGTATGAAGGTGAGGGATAAAGGATATTGGCCTTGTGTATTTGGTGATGGATAGCATCATTGTTCCAATGTTGATACTTAACATGAAAAAATGAATAGATATCTGTACGAGGAGGTTAAAAGGACAATAGGTGAGACGTGTGTCAGTGTTATCATCACGTTTGTCCCCAGTCTTTAAGGATGTAGTGGCAGCAGTGTTACCTTGGTTCCCCCCGTTCCATATCTTACACCTCACACACACACACACCTACACACACACACACACACACACACACACACACACCCTATCTTTTACTCAGCAAGCACGCACACACACACACACACACACACACACAGAGTTAATCCGATCTCACTCATTTTAATGGGACAGTTTCCATCCCCTGCACCAAATCATATTGTTTTCACAGCCAGCCTATGTAATGGCCGAGTACGACTATCACACATTAGTTTCTTTCACACCTCCTTGATTCTAAACATGACAGCCTTACTCACAATATTAATTTGACATCAACATTGTTATTTTCCTTATCTTTTTCTATTAGGCAGGGTTCAATAATAAAAATGTCATCACAACTATTAAGAAGAGACAAATTATGACATTTATGGCTCATACAATTTATTTCCACACACAAAGAACATCACTCCTCTTTGCAATAAGACAAGTGCCTCGCCGGCTCCTGAGCAGCTTTAGCTGGAGATCACTGTTGAGGCTGACTCCATTTACTTTCTCTCTTGCTGCCATGAATCATGAATACAATTTTGTGTTTTTGATTCAAGATACAGGCGTGTGTAATTGGCTGTGAAACACAATGTGTTTATTCTGTTCTTCCAGCACAATAAAATACATTCCTGAGTGTAAAAGAGGTCTACATATACATACTGGTAGCCACTGCTGTTTAAATATTAGGATGAGGTTCACATCACTGTACTTTTCTTGTATCTCATAGGTAAACATTAATTCAAACCTGTCTGTGTTAAGGGTGTAACGAAACATCGATCTGGATTGATGTATTGATTAAATGATCAACGATCATTGATGAAAAGTGAAAACATCGATACATATCATCTTTAAGATATGCCTTTATTTTGAAATTCCCATGGCAATAATTAAAGGGCCATCAAGGGCTCTTTAAGTTAACTGATAAAAAAAACAAAAAAACATTTGCACTTAAACATGACAAGTGTGGCACTTTATAGTGAACAGGAGGTCAATTTTTTTTTTTCATTTAAATGTCTGGAAGAGTTCAGTAATACAATTGTCAAATCATATTTTAGTTTTTTGTGAGTTGAGTGTATCTCACTGTGTTAGATGGGCATATAATATCACCTCATATCGATCGCAGGCCCCTGAATAGAATCAAATCAAAATTGTATCATCAAATATTTAGTCTAGCATAGCCAGACCTATCTCCACAGTGCTGTGTCAGCTCTGGACTAAGGCCAGGATCCAGTGTGCTTTCACTCCCCATGATAGGGAAAAGAAACTCCCATGCCTGTTTGCATTTCCCTAAACTAATCACAATCATCTTGGGCGGTGCTACGCCACAGATACAGCGATTGTGCTTCTGCAAACAGCATCGGGAGGGAACCCATTTTGGTGGAACTCCTACATGAAAATGCTGTAAACATATTCTTTGTATATCTTCTTTAAAACTTGCCATTTTCAGCGTGTAGGTTGATAGCTCAGAGATGGTTGCCGTTGT
>JAOVVB010261134.1:0-19126 GCA_028570985.1 Heterobranchus longifilis
ACTGAAGGCTCTGTCACCAAAGGTTCGTCGGTTGGTGCGGGGGGGTGGAGAGCAGACCCGTGTCCGAGGACCGCAATCTCCGAGATGCGGTATGTTGGTGGAGAAGGTTATAAGCCCTCTGTTAGGGCTGCACGATTCTGGTCAAAAGGAGAATCACAATTTTTTCCACTCAAAATTGAGACCATAATTTTCTCCCACAATTCTTGCTTATTGCAGTCCATATTGCCTTCATGCAGACAGTACAAGCAATATGAACATCACGATCTTATTTCAATTAATCTTGCAGTCCTGATTCAGCGTTTTCCTGAAAGTTTGTGGAAGACTTAGGTGCACATATTTGGGTGTGCTCCTCTAAGAACATTAGACGTTTTCCGATTAAAATGATGCAATTTCACATAATTTTGGTCCATTATTATTATTATTATGAACACTCATTCTAAATATGCAGTTCCCCAAAGCAAATATGGCTGAATTGTTGTCCTTCATAAATGAGATTGCATGTCTGAATCAACATCCCAATCTTTTAATGATAAATCGTGCAGCCCTACCCTCTGTGTTTTTTGTCTGTATATTGTCCTGCCTTCGTCAAATACAAACTATTGTAGTAAAGAAACTTCAACGCTAATTTTATTCTGCTCATAATGTTGCTTATTCCTTCCTGCAGTTTGTTTTTATACCTCCACGCTGCCGTGGCTGGAGGCATTATGTTTTCAAAGTCTTCACTACATATATTATATGAGTCTCAGAAATGTAAACTGCGACTTGACTGATTGGTGGAGGCATACACCTGCAAGGCTGGTGTTCTGTCCATGCAATTATTATTTCCTTCTCCATATTCTTCTTTCCTCCTCGCAGCATATTTATCATTTTCTATAGGTGTAGTCTTTTGGGGGCAAACTTATTTACTCTGTGTTGTAACTCCGTCTCTTGCTCTTGAGGTGATATGTTAGTAAAGTATTTATCTACCGTTTCGACAGCAGTGTTTCATGGGTGGACTGAACCCCATCTCACAGAGGGCAGTCTCTCATTACTGTCCCCGTCCTCTAGTTGCCAGTCAAGTCCTCAAAGTCAAGACTGACCTGCTTTAGAAGAGCACTCCAGACAGCCTGCCACGTCTCCCCAACGAAACCTGCCGACATAGACTAATTACACCAAACTGCCCTTTCCCTTTCACCTGCCTCACACAAATCACTCATGGGTAAATAGCTTTTTTCTTCTCTTCCCACATCGTCACGAAGGACATCTTTTGAGGGACATGAAGGAAAAGCAACAGTGAAAAGAGCTCTTGAAACTACATTACTGTAGCAACAATAACAAGTTTGTCAGCAGTCTGGCTCTGGAGAATCATTCTGTTTGAGACATGACATTCAGTGTCATTATCAGCCGAGGAAGCGGGGCAGGCTGACTGGAGAGGAGGAGCAGCCATTTGTGCCCACTTTGCTCTACATTAAAAAAAAAGGATCTGACTGGAGGACGATGCTAATTTTTGCCTGTGGACTACATCATGAATACAGTACATTTGAATACTTTTCCAGTATAATAAATCAGCATAAAAAGCAGGCAGATAAAATTACCATCAAATGTATATAAAAGACAGAGACCTAACCCTCTGAACCCCAAGCAGTTTCAGGGTGTTTTTTGCCCCTGTCCTGCACAACTATAGAAACAGCACAATCATGGCTAGAAGTAGGAATAACTCAAATTGTCTTTTGTGCAGTATAACACAGTTATAATGCCATAAATCATAAAAAAAGTGTTATCAATATTGGGGAAAATGGGGGACTCCACATACTATTTAATTATTTAGATTTTTACAGCCTCTCTTGTCGCTGTGTAAACAGCCTGCAGTTCATTTGAAGTTTCACTGAATTTTTGTCACATGACTGTTGATCTCAGCCGAGTCATTCATGGCTTCACAGTTGTGCTGAGGAGTGCAAAATATTATTTTTTTCCAGGATCTAGTTAGTGCAAACAGTTTATTTTTGGTGAAATGTTACATGTGGCATTTAGAATAAAGTGATTTTGATGAGGTGTTTCCAGACGGAAACCTTCGTAACACATGATGCATTCAAGTACCGTCGGTTGAAAAGTTGAAAATCTGACGATAATGTTTGGCTACGATAACTAGTGTAATTTTGGCATTTTTTTTAAAAAAGAAAACATGCTTTTCAAACCCCCTGGTTTTTGGGGTTCAGAGGGTTAAATAATGAGGGAATCATTTATTTGGCAAACCATCCTAATGCTCCGGCTTCACAACAAACAAATCAGACTGAGCCACCTCTGCTAAGCAGATGGCTCTTATATTATATTTGACATTAGCCCTGAGGTCATGGCCCAAACACACACATAATACACTATTCCTCTATTCTAAGTTGCTATTTTTCTGCAACACTGTCACTGTCAATTTTTGGTCCTAAACCAGCTATCACAAAAGATGATTGATTGTTTTTTTTTTTATTTGAGATACAGAATAGTCGCATTCCAAGCGTCAATCAGTATCAATATCAATTAATAAAGGAGCTGAAGGACATGGGGACACTGTGAATATGCATGGCACATTCCTGTGTCCTCTCCTCTAAGCTTTTGATTTGATTTATGGCCCATGTCTGGCCAGAGTCCAGTCAGACCTAATAGAATCACAAAAGGTCGACGGGGAGGCATCAGAGCACCCCGACATTAGCACCGATGCTTAGAGGGACAAGGGGACAATCAATGCACTTGAACCGGATAGGGCAGGGAAGGATGTGCTGTCTCGTCATGGCAGAAAACTTAATAATTTACTCAGATAAACTGCATATAAGAGAGGCAGCCAGAGGCAGACGGAGGACATGAAAGGGGAGAAGTGCAGAGGGGAGGATGGAGAGAGAGAGGTGAAATGGAGAGGAAAGAAAATGAGAAGAGACAAGGAGGAGATGTCAGAGCTGACGTAACATTGTCCTCTCTTGTTTGACCATAAGCACAGCAGATTGATAAAGATATCACTTTCCACACGCCCTGATGTATGTGTCACTTTGACAACTCTCTCCGTTTGATTTACTGAGGAGGTTGAAGAGAAATCATGCTGGTCTTCAGTGGTAAAAAAATGCTGCTCTTTGTTCTTTGGGGAGAAGTGTGATCGCAGCACAATCTTTGAATGTGGGTTATAGAGCTGAATTACCAGGGTGAAATATAGGTCGGGTAACATGAGAGACTTGTGAAAATCAGATAATTTGGCTCGCCCTCTTTTCACTCAACTTCAGTGGAGTTCAGTTGCCATCTAAGATGTGAACTAGGTAATTGCAGGGGTGTAAATCACAAGCTTCATCACGATACGATATATCAATTCTTTGGACAACAATGTCATATTTTCTGATATCACAAAGTCTGACACAATACGATTTCAATTTCAATTCAATTCAGGGGCCTGCGATCGAAATGAGATGATATCATACATTTGTATTGTTTACATATTTACATTTATATCTACTCAGTAATAAAATGGTCAAATCATATTTTAGTTGCTTTTTCTGAGCTCTTCCAGGCATTTAAATGAAAAACGATCTATTCTTTTTAATAAAAAAAATAGACCTCCTGTTGTTCACTAAAGTGCCACATTTCACATGTTTAAGTGTGAATGTTTTTTTTTTTTTATCAGTTAACAGTTAACAACCCTTGATGGCCTTTTAATCATTGCCATGGGAATTACAAAATAAAGGCATATCTTAAAGATGATTATATGTATTGATTTTTTCACTTTGCATCGATAATATTGGATTATTGATCATTGAATCGATATATCGATATTAGCAAACTTGGATATTATTGGACAAAATTACTTTTTCATTTGCAGAATACTTTAGGTGTATTTGGATCTCTCAGATGGTGAAACTCAATCCATTTAAAGGTAAAAGGGTAACAGAGACAGACAACCAACTGTTCACACTCACATTCACACCTATGGTCAATTTAAAGTCAACAATTAACCTAACCTGCATGTCTTTGGACTGTGTGAGGAAGCCGGAGAACCCGGAGTAAACCCATGCTAACACAGGGAGAACATGCAAGCTCCACCCCAAGCTGAGTCCGAACCCAGAACCCTCTTGCTGTGAGGCGACAGTGCTAACCACTGCACCACTGCAAATCATCAGGTTCTAAACAGAGACTCCGACAGTCGCATTAAAATGAAAAGCAGGTGTGCCAGATGACGCAAGCTGGCATGGCACTGCAATCCCAGCGCAATACAAATGTTCTGCCAGATCACTGAACCCTCCCAAAGGGTTGAGAAAGAAATATATCAGTCATGAACATGGGCAGCATTCCACTTTATATCTGCAGAGGTTTAAAAAAGTTGCTAAATATTTTACATAAATGATTAAACTGTCTCATTATAACTTAAGTTTAGTGACTGCTGCCTCTGTTATGGTATATGTTTGACTTTGATGTTGATTAGTGAATTCATATACTTTAACTGAGTCAGTCGATATAAAAGTAATCTGCAACTGTTTTGATAGTTGATTTATAGTTTTTCAAGTAAAAAATGCCAGCTTCTCAGATGTGGGTATTTGATATTATTCCGTCATTTATAATAAACTAAATATCTCTGAGTTTTATATTGTTGGTCAAATAAAACAAGCTATTTAAATATATCCCCTTGGCTGTGGGAAATGATAACAGGCATTTTTCACTTTTTTACCAATATATATAATAGACAAAACAATTGGCAGATTAATCAGTAATGAAAATATTAATTAACTGCAGCCCTACAACAACAAAGGTCCGTAGCAAAAAGGAAATTCTGTCTCTCCAGAACCTGTTGTTGCATGTCGTCATGCCTATTTCCCACAAGAATTGTTCTTGTGATTCACGTCATGAGAATCGCTTGTCAGAGTTGACGTTGCCTTCATTGGACGTTGGACTATTTTTGTACCCTGTTTCTGCTGGAAATGAGAATGAATTAGCCACATATAGAGCCTGAGAAATGGTCCTGTTTGTTTCCAGGACAACAGGACAGCCGGACGCACCTTTCTCTTAATCTGGCAGAGATAGGAGCTACTTAGCCAGAGAGCACAGAGGAGACACAAGGAGGGAGGGCCTGGGTGTGTGTACACACATAAAATACTCTCAGACTAAAAACACACACACACTCGATGAGGGCTGAGACAAGGAGGGAGGAGAGAGGAGAAAGAGTTAGAGGTGGAGAAAGAGAGGAGAGGTCCACAGAGAAACGAACAGAGATAGAAAAGGGAGGAGGTATGGCTGTTATATTCTGTAGCCTCGTGTTGTAAACTGCACTGATATCCTGCACTCACCTGGGAAGCCTCATCAGCAGGATGCCTCAGAGGAAAAGGAGTTTCACATTTGGAGCTTATGGAGGGTAAGATAAAGAGGATTAATCTCTCTGAGTGCCATTTTTGGAGTTTGCCAGCGTTGTGTGTGTGGCAGTGTTAGTGTACCTGTTGCATTTTGTTGCTCAGGGAGTTGCACTGCATCTGCTCAACAACTGCAGAACATAGACTGATCTGACAAGGTCATTGACTGTCTGCACTGTGACTCCTGATTCATAGACTTAACATTAATAGTGAATAGCTGCCGGGATGCTAAAATAATGAGGCACAAAGGGAGATGTTAAAGCGATTGCTTCAGTGCGTGTGATTGGCTCATCAGGATGATGATTGATTGTCTCAGTCATGGTGGGTTGTGCCTGCATTTTGGGGTTTTTTAAGACTCAGACAGTCCAGACTACTCAGCAAAGTAGCCTACATGTTTAATCTATCATAGTGAGTACTGTGAAACCACTGCTAGTTTGAGGGGATTAGTCAGTCCATTAGTGGTAGACAGTGTTGGAAGGGTTACTTTTAAATGGTAAATGGACTGTACTTATAAAGTGCTTTTCTAGTCTTTGCGACCACTCAATGTGCTTTACACTGCGAGTCATTCACCCATTCACACCACATTCATACAGGAGGATGGCAGAGGTACCATGCAAGGCACATGCTCATCAGGGGATATAAACAATCACACACACTCACATGGCTATGCCTTCAGGAGCAATTTGGGGTTCAGTATCTCGCCCAAGGATACTTCGACCTCTACCTACTGAGCCACAGCCGCCCCGTAAGCGTATTCCACTACAGATTAAGACCCTAAAATGTAATTTGTATCATATTCCATGAGATTACTCAAATTATTTAACATATTCTAAATACTTTGGATTACTTTTGGAATACTTCAAAATCGTCTTGCTGAGCTCATTTGTCTGGTTCTTGTATTTCCCAAAACACCAGTTTTGCCAGTGACCTGGCTCCTCTGACATTGTCATGTGACAGCTGCACTGCACACACACAAATTGGTGCACTTTAAAAACAAATGCTGTTTATGGAAAATGCCTCATATGAATTTTAGAGCAACTAAAACAAAAACAAACTAGAAGGGCACTCAGAGAGCGCAGACCTCCGCCAAGGCCATGCCCTATTTCACAATGTTAACAAAAGTGAAAAAGTAATTCATGTATCCGCCCCGTGATTTAGATCCGTTCCAAAATGTAATGGATTCTTCCTTGGCCCATGCTACACCTTTCTAACACGTTTCATGAAAATCAGGCCAGCAGTTTTTTCTGTTACCCTGCTGACAAACAGACAAGCCAAACCGAAAACATAACCTCCTTAGGTAATAAAGTAATCCCTTCAAATAATCTATTTTTAAAGACAGTAGCTGTATTCAGAATACCATCATTTTAAACGGAATAAAGTTACTCATATTTTGTAGTTTATGTAATCACATTACTTGTACTGCCCTATACCCTGGTGGTATATAGTTATCCAAAAATGATCAAAGCATAGCATTACTTCTAGAAAGCTGCCTTTTCTCCCTAAAGTCTGTGGGGAAAGCAAACACATTAAAAACAGAGCACTGGTCGTTCATCATCAACAAAAGGGGTGTATCAAGAAAGAAATTAAAATGTTGGTAATATTGAGTTATTGTAAGAAAACCGATTCAATTAAAGGCTTATTTAGGTAGTGTATTTCATTGTGAGGAAAGTAAAAGTGAGTGATTAGCTGCATCTTCACTTTGATGGCTGGGAATCGTAAGTTAAATATCTCATCAGCATGATTAAAAGGAGGGTGTGAAAGAGGAAGGATGCACTTTGTATAGTCACAGTCTTTCATGGATGTGAGTGATGATTCTGTAGCCGTCAGAATGTGAATCTTTGAGATATGAAAAGTCTTTGGTTTATGAGCAGTGGGCCGCTCAGCCACGCAGTGCATTAGAATTCATGAGGCAATGAAATTACTTTTACTATTGTGTGTTGCTGCTCGTGGGCTCTGCCAAGTTTGCCTCGAAAACACTCAAGAGGCTCAGTTTGACATTTGTGTGGTAGGAGTCAGGTTGAAAGCTAGCCTGAGTGCACAGGCCGATATTAGACAAGGAGGTCCTATGTAGGGCACAGGGAAAAAAAAACACTTTTAGAACAGCAACAACCACTTTATCAATATGTGCAATGAGATTCTAAATGTTGTGTTATTCTGAAAAATCCACACCCCCACTGTGATGGAAAGGTACATTTTATTCTCAGAGTGTTTGTGTAAACCTGCAAAAAAGTTGGATTTTATTAACCTTTCTTGGTTTCAGGTAATTGTGGTAGATATTTTCTTTATACATGTAACTAAATGATTGATTGGTTTGGTCAATTGGGGCTATTCAAATGTCCACCCCACAGAGAAAGACCTATGAGATGTTGACCTCCACTCTGCCTGACAGACGGGTTTTCCTCAGTCCTAGTAGGCAACTGGACACTGATGAGCTGCTAATATAGACTTCACTATTGGTGTCAGGCAGGTCAGGTCCACCAGATGTGACTCTAGTTAATTGGAAGCGCTTGTTTCTCATGAAAACCCCAGTGGACTACACAAACCTTATATGTTTGAGGGGTTGGAATGGAGCCAATGAGCTTTTGTTAACTGCAATTACTTTTTTAAATCCCATCAAGAAAAAAGTCTCAAATAACAACAAAACTTTCTGGTTGTTTATAGGTGCTTGGATTTTCTCATTAGCACTGTTTGTTTCTAGAGGAATACATTTCCTGAGTTGAAACATCACGCAGGGTGTTTTTTTCGCCCTCAGAGATATTCGGGGATGGATTATGGCTATTACCTAGTCTGGGAACCAGACGAATCTGCGAGCTCATGTTTCATTTGCTCTGGCAGATACGTCTGCCAGAGCAAATGAAACATGAGCTTGCAGATTCCAGCCAACCAGACCCTGGGTAGACCAATCACAACCTAATATAGGACGGGTACAATGACTGGAGGAACGTCATGCTAGAATGTAGTTACCGAACCGAATAGTTACCGAACGTAACTGCCAACGTAATGCAACAGGCTCACGAAACTCAGATCAAGCTGTCAAACTCGGCAGTGCTGATCAAATATGAATCAAGATTATATTACTGTATTGCCTATTTATCACCTAAACGTTTTTCAGAAACACATTTTAGTGTACTGTTTACTTAATTTGAGAAAGTTTGTGACCTGGCAGCTATTTTTTTTCCCTGCTTCAAAATGGATCAAGCATCGCCTCAACTTGTATGCGTCACTCATCGCTACGTCATTTTGTTGTTCTGATTGTTTGTAGGTCTAATTGCTTCCTGAGGCATTTTGGTCTGTTGATAACGCCACTTGGAAATCAAAAATGAACTGAGAGGTTCCAGACCAATATGCATTTGTGAATGAGTCTGGTGATGTCAGGCTAGCTATTACCCACACTATGGATTATATTATTTTTGATTAGACTTGAGGGGCTGATTCCATTTCTGAGTTTGATCTGAGAAATTCATGTTAATGAACTTTAAGTTGTAGATACTGTCAGAACCAGGTATCAGACATGAAGTGGCCAATCAACCGAATAGAGTTTCTTTGTCAATGTCATTATAAAATTCACTGTATTCACCATAATTTACAGTAATTTAGACACGATGGGCCATTGACTCAAGTTTTGAGATTTTGCCACAGCAATCCCTGGCCTCATGTTACCTTATATAAAAATGATTCCCATGATGAGTTGAATCTAGTGAGGTAGTGAGCATCAAAGCATCCCTACCGACTGAATTGTAGGAAAGCCTGGGTGTGTAGCTCAGTGTTAAAGGTTTGATGAGAACGCATTGAACCAGTGCAGTAAAATGAGTGGATGATTCTGAGCACAACTCTTTTACAGTCTGTCCTTGTCCAAACAGTCCCCCAAATTGTCCCCGAAGAAGCTCCACCAGAACAGTTTGATAGTTTAGTAGCTTGCCTGTTGAGGGATTGTGTTCCAGATTAATTTACATTGTCCCAAATTTCTCCCTCCATCTATGATCCAATCTGATAAATCACAGACCTCCTCCTCTAATCTCTAAACTCGCCTTGGGATTTTTTTTGATAGCATGCAGCTGTCTGAGAAGAATTAGCATGTTTGTTTCAAGGAAAGAAATGAGCTTTTTTACTTTCTCACTTTAATGGGTCTAACAGATTTGATTTGTTTGCAGTTGTCAGCAAAATTTGTGTCTGTTGTTAAAAGCCTTGTTGAAAAGGAGTCTCTCCGGGGAAATGAATTGCCTAATGAATAACAGGGGAAGGATTCTTCTCAAACAGAAATGGATGGATCCTAGACTTGGACCGTCAAATTACCGGTTTACATTTATTTTAGTATCTGTCCTTGGAAGAAGTTATTTTCTCGCAGCATAATTTCCGCACACAATTTAATGGAAATTGCTGTTAGCGGATTATAATGTGGCTGTTTTCTACAAAACAACTGCAAACAAAGACCAATGAGCTAAAAACAACAACTGGAAATTGTGATCTATTTAAGCATCCATTTTACTGCTGATGTGATGATCTTTTTTTGTATGCAAATTCAAAACGGGCAATTATGGGAAGGCAAAACGGTTTAAAAACAATAGATGGTTGAGGACTGTGTGGGTGAACAGCTATTTTATGCATTGTTTGCTACATGGATATTCAGTAAACTTTTTCTTTAAACCTCCCACTTGTATTTTAAATGCATAAACCATAGGAACAAGAAGGCAAGGTCAATGGCCTCTCACAGGCTTCAAGGCCTTGTGTGATGTGAGTGACTTGCCTATTTTGAGATTTGAGGTTGTGATGATGAAGATTTACAAAAAGGTAATCGATGATGCTGGTGGTTTCACAGGCTTTTTATCTGGCTGGTTCCCTGCTGGTGAGTAAAGTCAGCTTTAAGCCTGAAGACAACTGGCAACAGTTCAGCCAAGTGAAAGATTATACGATTGTGTGCACAACCCACTGCTCTGTTTCAGTTTCCCTCGCAGGTATTGTACCTACTTGATGGTGGTGTTGAGGAGGAGGGTGTTGTGATTGTGCACCTTTACTTTCAAGCATTTTAGCTGTTCAGCTGTATATATTTGATTTTTCACGGCTCTGATCTATTTGAGGTGGTGTATCTGCATTAGAGATGCATTTGCTGGCTCCAGCCTCCCAAATGTGAGGATTTGCTGATTTTCCGTTTTATATAATTGTAAACTGAATCATTTGGGTTTGGGACTTTTGGTTGGACAAAACAAGACATTTGATAACATCCGCTTGGGCTCTAGGAAATTGTGATTGGCATTTTTCATTGTTTTTTGATGTTTCATCATAGACCAAACAATATAATAATGGTAAATAATTGACAGATTTATCGAATATGAAGTTCGTTGCAGTCCTAATCAGCGTATAGATACAGATGGCAGTGAGAGTAATTACACCAACACGATCAATGCACTGAAGAAAAGCAGTGGGATTCATAATATATGTAAAAGTCCCACACTCTATCTTTAAATCTTGCTTAAAAACAAAAATGACCACATCAAAAATCAAGTTCCAATAACAAAGTTAAACTGCAATCTGTGGTTGATAAAGATTTTGTTCTCTGTGTTCTTTCAGCGCACGCACGCACGCACGCACGCACGCACGCACGCACGCACGCACGCACGCACGCACACACACACACACACACACACACACACACACACACACACCTCTGTTGATCAGATTAAGCCCTTGGCGCAGTCTGATTACATAATTTAACAAAACAATACAACACTTTCTGATAACTAGACACTAGACATTTATTTTGATGTCTCTTTCATTCTTATTCCCTCCAGAAAAACTCTTGTTTTCATGTAAAGACAGCTTTCTTGCTGTTAATATTCAGTCCAGATATGATATTGGTGATTTCTTCTGTTGCCTTGTCTCTTCAGCTCTTCTCATGGTTTTCAGTAGATTAAAATGTTTACCATTTGTTTTATTAGGATGCTGCCAAGCTTCTCCCTTTCCCTGCACCCAGCCAAATGCTGCCTTCCCCCCTTAAGGGTTTGCTTGTCACTTTGACTAAAGCTGCATTCAATGTAGTCCAATTATTCAAAAAAGTTTGATTGCAGCTCGGAAATTAAATTAGCTGGTGAAATTCTGGTTCACTGCCATCTCTGTATATATGTATAAACCAGCTGGTGAGAGAGCAGATGAGTGCATGAAAAACAGGAAAATGTAAAAAGAAAATCTGTATATTCATGTCAATCACAGACTTTACTACTGCTGTTGCAACCCCACAGACCAACAGCCCTTATTCATCAAGTCTAGCAGAGTGCTGATGTAGGTTAATTACTGAAGTGCTCTTACAATCTTGTTCTGAATGCTAACGTTTCCAGTCCTTCCACATTTAGTCTCATCTCGTATTGATTTCTCACTTTTAATGTAATTTATATAGCTTGTTGGCTGAATGGCTCAATTTTTATATTGTCTCTTTTCTGGGAAGATAGATAGAATACTCTATCAAAAGATTTGTGATTATAATACATTCAATAATTAATTGCAGTATCCTGTCATCTGAAAACACTTCAAATATCAATATAAAAACTCTGGTGGTAAAATGGCCTTAAATGGTCTAAACAGCCAAGCCCATTTTGTTACCTTCTACCTGTTTGTGTGTCCTTCCTCCAGTGAGTGTCATGTGCCTCCACAGTACATGGAGGAGTAGTTGTTTATGTGACGGTCTGTTTCTCACTCTTGACTGTTAACACCAAACAGTGTGTTGCCTGTGTCAGCAGGGGGATGATCACCAAGCGTATCGCTGACTTGCAAACTAATATTTCCATTCTCAACACTGAGCAACAAACACAACAAAAGAGCAGAGCCCTCACCAGCAACATGCATAATGTCACTGTTAGCATGTCAAATACATTTTATGCACAAAGTATGTAATGACAACACCAAAGGCTGCGAGAGTGTGCATGAAATAACATGTTTAATGTCACTCACTGCAGTGACACTGTTTCAATTTCTTACATCATCCTATCCTGTCTCATACTAGTTTATCGAATATATTTTTTACAACAGACACGAATACTGAAATAGGGGAGAGGGGGCAGAGCTAGAGATAATAACAGAAACAGAAGGATATCAGTATCAGACATAGACTTATGCACACAGATATGACATTTAACAGCCCTGCTTTGACCACCTAGCTCTATCCTGCCACCCTGTGGTGTGGGCATGCCATTGGATATTGACCCACTAAAGGGGCATTCCAACAATTTAGTAATTGCACTTCCATAATGTTGGGGGACTCACAAATTTTAAAAGAATGCAAAACATTGAAGCAGCAGAAGCCAAGAGATCACACGTTTTAGCCCCCTTGGATAGGTCAAACACTCCAAAACACTGGATCCTATATTTCCTAAAATGCAACTTGATAGCATCTTTAATTAGACCCTCCTTGCCTCCTAAATACCCACTTATTTCAAACCCCACACCACCAGTGTGTAATGTAGGCTTTTTGTAAAAAAGAAAAGTCCAAGCTGAGCCGACATCATCAGAGTTATTGTGTCAACCTTTGGAAAGCTCCCTCCAGAGCCACAGAAGTCATTATACAAATGTTTTCACCGGCTGAGTAGTACTCAATGTGATGAGTATACTAACAGTTATGTATAAAATCAGAATCAATACATTTATTGTATAGCGCTTTCCACAGACATAGTGCAAAACTAAGGGCACATTACATACTGAGAAAACATAAATTAAAATGACACAATCTTATGTAGAATGCAGATTTGGTGCAAACAGTTTATCCAAATGCCTGTTTGAACAGATGTGTCTTTATCTGCCTCTTAAAAGAGTTCACGGAAACGGCAGACCGTACCGAGCGTTCTATAATTTGGGAGCAACAGACTCAAAGGCGCGATCACTGCAGGTCTTAAGGCAGGTGCGTGGTAAATTTAACACATTGAACCTCAGAGTGCGAGCTGATGTGTATGGGTGTAGTAGTTCAGCCACATATGCAGGAGCCTGGCCATGCAATGCTCTGTACGTGAGAGTGAGAATTTTAAACTGTATCCTATATTCAACAGATTAATCCGTTCAGTCATTTTTAAAGCAGAATTAGAAAACATTCACTGATTCCAGCTGCTGAAATGTGACTGCAGCTTTATACAACCCTGGTTACACTGTATACAGTGTAACAGAGTGTAACAGGGTGTCAGGGGAGCCAGGGGGAGCTTGGCTCCTCTTAATAAGACATGAGCTCCCCTGAAAACATGATTTGTGAAATTTTGGGGGGCATCTAAAATATTGACAATAGCCCGATGCTATTTTTGCCATGCATTTCTGTTTTTCTGTATCTTCATCATCATGGATCTTGCATAGGCTATTATTGATGTATGATTCATGTTGCAATTATTGTGTTCATCTATATGTGATGAGTAGCGAGCTCTGTTTTTGATTTAATGCTCATACTTTTGTGTTTATGGGCTGTTTGACCTATCCGTGTCTTATTTGTGTCCATAAACTATATAGTACATCACTCTGCAGAGGGCCCTGCTTTAGTTGGCCGTATTTTATCAGGCATTGACCTCCAGGAAGTGCGCAGGACTTTGAATATTTGACATAGTGGCAAAACGGTGGTATTACACCGTCATGATGCCATTGGCCAAAAATACTTTTTCCCATTGACTTACATGGCGAAAAAGACATCTATAAATCCATGGATCATTTTTTTTCTGCATCACAACCCCCACTATCAGAATTTGATCCATTGAGTTTGATAACATTTCAAAAGTCTAGAAGATCCCCAATCAAGTTAGCCAGAACACTAAACCGGATGTAGCCGGATGTAGCCGGATATAGCCGGATGTAGCCGGATGTACCCGGCGCCGTCTGCGGAAGTCTCTAGTGCGCCTGCTCTATGGGCCCAACTGTGTGTAAGTAGTGCCGTTCATTCTGGGATTTTTAGAGGTGGCAGTTTAATTTTTTTGGCTTCATGCGTCACTGAGTAGCTTTCGAATGAACGGAGCTCCGCCTCGAACGCTGTATCCAGTTCTTATTATACATCCATGGCCCATTTTATATCAGATGTGCTGACATAAAGCAAGCAGGCCATGGTATAGTTCACACACTGATTGTAATTGAATATTTTTGATGTCACCTCAGGCTCCAGGAACATTTTCCGACATTCTCTAGACAAAACGATAGAGATGCACCGATGTATCGACTGATATCCACCCTGTTGACAGTGGCCGAGGCTTGGCAGCCGCCGTAGCCCTCTGTCTGGCCGTGATGTCTGCTCAGCTGCCTCGGTGCCTGTCTGCATAGACCCGCTCTCTGCCTGCCTGTCACTTTATTATATTACTGTATATCAATTGTTCCTGTCCCATGCTGTAAATCAAAAACAATGAGTGAAGAGTCTGTGGGAGCGATGAGGCGGGGGTGTGTGTCTGGGTTTGAATTGAATTTTTTTACTATGTGAAGAGGGCGTGTTCAAGGTAAAACAAGGTTTAAAGTTGCTCTTTAGGTAGAAAAACAACACCGTATCAGACTGTGTACTCGGTTCTTATCCATCCCAAACTC
The DNA here is from genome assembly GCA_028570985.1 of Heterobranchus longifilis. Classification (NCBI taxonomy): domain Eukaryota; kingdom Metazoa; phylum Chordata; class Actinopteri; order Siluriformes; family Clariidae; genus Heterobranchus; species Heterobranchus longifilis. The sequence goes on from JAOVVB010261134.1 coordinate 14,871, forward strand.
TTGGCATGAATAAATCATTTTAAAACTGAATAAGATGCTGTTATATGAATATTTTATGATGGTGATAGTAAATCACATGAAATGTGCAGTAAGTGTTGTCAAATGCATCCCATTTCTCCAAACTCTCATTGAGTAAGTCTTGGTTTGTGACATTGCTGGGAATCTCATTTATTATTTTAAAACGTTTGTCATGAGACCGAGCAAGGAAAAGGAATAATCAATACACCGTCTTTCCTTCAATGTCAACAGATATTGGTGATAAACTGGAGGTGACTGGCAAGCAAGTATATTGGATTTGTAGCCTGCAACATGCTACTGGACATGTCAAAGTCACATACATTGTCAGTTACTGAATACAAAAGTAATCTAATTGGAATACTTTTGAATAAAAACTCCATTATCCATTAGGGCTGCAACTAAAGTTTATTTTCATTATCGATTAACCTGCAGATTATTTTCTCGATTAATCGCTTCGTCTATAAAATGTCAGAAAATAGTGGAAAATGTCCATTTCTTGTCTTGTTTTATCAGTCCAAAACCCAAAGACATCTTTGCATAAAAAATTACTTTAACGATTATTCGATTATCAAGATAGTTGCCGATTATTTATATATATATATAATATATATTTATAATTGACTAATCAATTAGTTGACTAATCATTGCAGCTATATTATCCATAAATCATCATAAAAAACCCCAAAATGAGTTAAGTCACCATTAACAAAACTGGCAACCTGAGAGGAGTTACTTACTTTATATACAGTAGAACATATTCGGCAAATGCAATCAAGTAATCCTTGACAATGTAACTTCTAATTGCACTTTTTTCAAATGTAATCTGGACTGATTATAGTTACTTCTTTTTGTAATCTGATGACATAATCCTGATTACATATAATTACTACCCAGCCCTGGTCATTACACTTTGGATTGCAGTTTACTTCTTGACAAATCTTGTGAAGGATGAGACTGTGGGTGTTTCTTTGAGGTAGACCGTTTGCTCAGATGACCCGGCAGTAACCTCACACGGAGCGGAGTCTCCCTGACACATTACTACTTGTAACAATCTCCAGTTGCCTTCCTCTCTTCATTCACTTGAGTTAAACTGTCAGCAGAATTGCTCCAATTACCTTTACCTTTTCATTTAGTTGTTGGAGCGAGGATTGCCTGTGTGTGGCAGTGTGTTGGCATCCAATGACAATGATAATGATTTGATTGGCTTAGCCCAGGGGAAAAAGGGATAGACTGTGATTATCAGAAGATTGATTGTCCACACTCAGGCTCGCCTTTGGTGCTGCTTCAAAGATAGATCCAGGTGGGATCCAGGTGGGAGTTTTTGCCCTGCATCATTTGTATGCAGGGTAAATGGAAAGAGAGAACCAACCACCCAAAACCCCAAACCCAAAACACTCTGTAAATATAATGCACCAACAGAGGGAAACAGCAAAAAAAAAAAATCCTCCTTTTTTCTTCCTGGCAGTCCATTTTACCTATAAACACACATACTTTATCTCTCTCTCTCTCTCTCTCTCTCTCTCTCTCTCTCTCTCTGTCATTACTCATCGAGCAGCAACATTTTTTGTAATTCATTCCTTTCCTATTGCCGATTATATGTGATATTTATTTATATTCTTATTTTTATGAAACCTGCACTATTTGGCCACCACCCCATTCAGACATTTCTGGACTCCAACAGTGTCTCTGCCTGCCTGTGCGGTGCGGCACATCTGCCAGCTGCTCCTTCCCATCTCTGAGACAATCCCACTCTGGATGGACTTAGCAAGCGGCTGGCAGGCAGAGGTGTGGATAAATGAAGTGGAGGGAAGAAAAGGGAGCAGTGGAGGGAGGCAATGTGGATCATTTTCATTTGGCTTCATGGAAACACATTGTGGGTGTTTATTTTTGAAAACATTAAAGCTACACTAACCAATATTCTGGGATTGCAATGGATCAAGTCACCACTTGTATTGTCAAAGGGGTCTTCTGTAGTGACACAGGCCATGGTTACACGTGTCTTTTCAATGCGACTTTTGTAATCAGATGTGCCAGATCAGCTGTGTCCACATGTGTGTGTCCACATTTGACACTTCAATGCGACCTGCCTGAGAGTGAATGGATCTATTTCCGCGCAACGTTATTTATCCAAAATGGCACTTAGTTTATTTTGTAATGCTGGCAGGGCCCGTACAAGACGTTGCTTTGTTGAGGAAAGAGTAGGAGACAGCTGGTTTTATCTGTGCTGGTTTTATTGAAGAATAGCTGGTGATAAACACATTTCATTTCCTGTAAATTCTTCACAATAAAAGTCCCCTGTCCCCGGGAGAATTATCACCCAACTCTGCAGTTACTCTAAACTCTATGGAGTGTTTTAGCATCTTTTGGGTCTTTGTTTTGGTTTTACATCCCGCAACTTTGCTGTTTTGATTCAGTCTCATCAGCTCCTTTTTCAGCCACAGCCCCCGCCTATCGATAAACAATAGACAAACAAAGTTAGCAACTAGTTAGGGAATACTGTGGACCATTTAGTAGCTAAAGAGCCAGATGTTTCCCTCAGGAGTTGATGGAGAGCAAAAATGGGTTTTAAGGAGAGTCAGTATTGTACTGACATTTAGAAGGCAACTCCAAATTAATGTTAACATTGCTTTGTGCATCTGTAATAGGCAACTGAAATGGTTATAAATGTTAGTTCTGATCAAGTTGTCCTTGATATGGCTAAGCAAGGCTCATAAAAATGTCTTCTTATATTCTTAGGAAAAACAAATGCCCAGTATCAATTAAGAATTTAAATAAATAAAAATAGTCTACTTACTTAGTCTACTCCAGTAATCAAATTATTCAGTATCGTTCCATCAGTTAGATACTTCACACATCTTACCTTGTTTCATCTTCTCCAGATGTTTTAGCAACTTTTAAGAGAAGTTTAGGATGGGAACCAAGATTAATCCACTGTCATTTTGTTTCTCTCTAGAACTGACAAGAGCTTCTCCAGGACCAGAACGTTGTGGTGAGTCCTCTCCTTATTGAAAAACAACATTATGCATCAGAGAATTTAGTTTCATGCTTGACTGCTCCAAACACTATCTTCACAAATATTGCATTGCAAGTTTTTGAGATGGAGGCTACTAGACTATTCCTTCCTATTCCACTTGACCAACCACAGTTTGGATTAGATATCCAACTTCAATCATCTGAAAGCAGAATGAAACATGACTAGAACATCATGGACTAGCTCTTGTTCTATATTCTGTATTCATCAAGAGATAAGATTTAACTACATGTCTACATGTAGTTAAAGTGTTACATGTATCGTCTTTACTCTTCCACCCATGTTCACTGTCAGCATGAGTCGCAGCAATAAAGAAGAAATGTTACATACTTTTACAGCTAGTTGACTCAGCATGAGGAGCACGGAGATAGACTTTGATTTGTCCATCTACCTAATGCTTGTTCAGTTACTTGATGGAAGAAGTATTGTGATGAAGGGCAGCTTCTTCACTTTACTATTCTCCAAAGGCGCTTTTTAAAGTGATGGCAATATGATGACTTGAGTAAAGATATAGTTTAAAAAGGTGAAGGCTGATAAGACCTCTATTTTTAAAGCATTTAAACACTCCTCTACTTTATCTCAACCATGGCTTTTTCCTGGCTCTTAATAAGATGTTCAATTGTGCTTAAAATTATTTTCTCATTTTGCTCTTATGACTTTGGACATCTGCATATGATTGAAATGGAGATAGTGAAGCTTGCAATCTTGCCTATTTGGCAGGTAGTCTGACCACATGGAGAAGGGACTGTGTGGCTGTAAATACAGGGGCAAGAGCAGATGGAGGGTGGCAGGGAGCACAAGTATGTATGTCATACCAGCTGGCCATGTGGGGAACAACGTCTCAACCAGAAAGATTGATAGCAGTACTTGAACACCAGTAAAGATTGGCAGTATTTCATATTATATATTCTTGTGCAGTAATGAACCCAGACACTAATTTGTTTGTGGTGCTGTGAGTTATGTAACTTTGTATTCAAGTCCATGTTTATATAGTTTTGTGATATTTTATTGATATATTATAGTAGGGGTGTCACAATTTTGATTGTAACTTGTAAATTGATCAAAATGAGCTTTCAATTCCAGTCATCGAAATCAAATGCTGGATCGGCGATTTTATGTTTTCTCTCCACTCCTGTCTACTTGCACGCGTCCGAAGAAAAAAAAAAAACCCTTCAACACTTCATCAAGAGTATATAGTGTAGCTTAC
>JAOVVB010261144.1:0-19126 GCA_028570985.1 Heterobranchus longifilis
TAGTCTGGAAACAAATATTTTTCCAAACTCTCTTTCTTTTTTTCCATAGTTATCAGGACCTGGAATTTACTAAAATCAAATTCCATATCTTTCCATACTTTTTCATACTGCGTAGGAACCTTGATACCATCAGTGTGCATTGTGCCATTCCCCTGCCAGATGTAGAACCATCAAATCATGTTCCTCTCAACTTCAAGTCCCATTTCCAACATCCTGTTTAATGTTGAAATACATCACAGCACTGAGAGAGAAAACTACATCTCTTTCAGGTAATTTTAAGGCGACTATGATCACGGCCATCTTGATTTCTTAAGTGTCTAGCCTCTTGCATTTGAAAAGTTTGCCTTCAGTGTCCTTGCCGGAAACACAAGGTTGCAGAAAACACTGTTCTCGGGGTTACTAGAATGTACAAGCTCCTTCATCTCGACAAGACTAAGGGCAAAAGATTTCAGGAGCAGGTTTGACAGAATGGGGATCTCCACAATCCACAGGGACCTCAGATTCAAGCTGCTGCTTCTCTACATTAAAAAGACAAAGCTGACGTTGTTTGGGTACCTGGTTCTGATGTTCTGAGGAAGACCACGCTGCACGGACTACATCTCCAAACTGACCTTGAGCGTGAGCAGTTAAAGCGGATGTCTGGTTTGTTCTCTTGCCATAAAACCATAACCCAAAAGCATTACATTGAAATATCAAATTATTCATAGTTTCAAAGAATATTTTAAATAAAGTCCATGGATAAAAAGAGTCACATTTTCAGTTCAGAAAAACATTTCTTTTGTGTAAAGAAAGACAGCAAAGACAGGAAATCAAAGAGAGATTTTCTCTTGCAGTTGAAATCCAAAAAGGCCAGGAGAGGTCCCTCCGTCAAAAAATAATTATCAGTAACTTAAAGAAGCATTATTATGTGTGCACACAAAGCTTCTCTATTCAAATGAATGACTGATTCCGGTCAGATAAACTATGTGTTGTCTGCCATTGACCTTAACTATCTGTGGGATGATAAACGGGAAGAACAATTTAAAAGAGCCTTTCAAACTAAAATATTACATTCAGGTTTTTAAATATGATCATTTTACCCAAGTCTCTGTTCTCTTTGTGCAGTCTTTTTTCTCTCACTCTCCCTGTGAGTGTGTGTGGTCTGTAAAGGACCACATTTGGAAACAAAAGTCAGACATCAGAACACTTGGCTGGGCACAGCTCAACTAAGCACATAATTGGCATCTCCTATTTTGTCCTGTGTGTGTCTGCAGTGTTTTAAGCCCTGGGCTGAGGGCAAATATTATGACTCCACAATCGTACGGCTATCATGGGGGCTTCGTCTGTCTCGTGTGCTTCACACACACAGAAGCCAGAAAGTAAAGAAAGAACAAAAGAAAAGGCAGGAAGAAGTATGTAAAGTGGATTATTATTGCCTTTTAGTAGGGCAGGTATTAGGAAGCTGGCCTAAACGGGTGGCACGGTGCCTTGATTTGGGGATAGCCATCTCAGCACTAATTCAACTAATCTTGTTGTAGGTGGGGAAATGTCAGCATCTGTCAGAGTTATCTCAGATCAAAAGGTAGGAATAGAATAGTGACGCTAATTATTTCATTCCTGTGGAGCTGGGCTGTAATCTTGTCTGGAGGGGCGGACAGATGGCGAGGTCCTGTTGGCGTCTACAGCAGCTGCTCTCTCAGACAGACCACTGGCTCGCAATAGTTGCCACACTCGCTGTTTTGTTGTGGGAATTTATTTGATGACTCGGTCAAACTGTTTCATCCATCTGCTTTTGCAAAACATTTCTCTTCGCGAGGAGACAGGTGATATAGCGTATTATTTGTAGCTCATACAAGTCTCAGCAGTGTGCATGACTCCTGCAAAGAGTCTCAAAAGACATATAATCCTTTTGAGTCTTAATTTGAGTTTTTATAAATCTGTAATCTGAACATTTAGATGTGAAAACAGGCCACTTTCATCCAAATTTGGATGGAAAAGAATTCATGGATTCTACAAACAATACATTTATATATAATTCTGCTAGTAACGATTAGCCAATCAACAGAAAATTAATCGCCAGCTGTCTTAATAATCAATTCATTTAAGTCATTTATCTGGTCCAATATGAGGATTTGCTGGTTTTCTGTTTTATATCTTTGTAAACTGAACATTTTTGGGGTTTGAATGGTTTATGAAGAAAAAAAACAAGACATCGAAGAATGCCACCTTGGCGTTATTCATTTTTTAAGATGATTTTTTGTCTATATTAGATACATGAAGGGGGGGGGGTGACATCCAGCAAAGGGCCGTGGGTCAGATTCGGACCCGGGTTGCCCGCTCTACCATTTAAATTTTTTTATTTTATTTACTATTTTCTGACAAGCAATTCATCAATTAATCTATTAATTCCTTATATCAGTTCCTTACCATCTATCAGGAGCTTAAATGGATGGAATTAAATAAAGAGTATTGAGTCACTTTCTTTTTATTAGAATGTAATAATTGAAACTTTTTTCCTGCTTCAGAGGAAAATATACATTTATATTACGGTGTCTGCATTTTAAATCCTGTCAGGTAAGTAATGGCCTATTGAAAAATGATTGTGATATACAGTACGTGGCAGCAGTTATTCATCTATATTAGCTAAAAATGTTAAGAATTGCTTGCAAACAGCGGTCGTCCGAGGTCTGGAACATTCCATAATCAAAACTGCGTCCCTGACGTGCATTACTGCAAATATTCAGTGTTAGCATTTTCAGTGTTTGCTGATGATCTGAAGGGCAGAAAAAAAAATGCTTGGTGAAAACAGCCACTTCAGTGCGGCGTATCTTTCACAGAAAGTGCTGAATTTGTGCTGTAGACAAACACACACACACCTCAATAGAAGGACAAGCACAGCACTATAATACATTACAGATCCAAACATTGAAGTGGCTGTGTCTGCAAAACTGGCCATAGTTTGCACAACAGCCCAAAACATCCTGCTGGGACAAGTAAAACAGCAGGAGAGCTGCCACCAGTCTGAAGAAGCTAAAATGCATTCATGGTTACAGTATATGTGTTATCTGCTCGCTCTCTCTCTCTCTCTCTCTCTCTCTCTCCTGGGGGATGGAAATAAGCATGAATCTGTGAGTATACACCCATCTAAATAAATGTTAGAATTCACGTTAGTTGTGCATATAATAGTGTGTCAGAGAAAACATGCATGCTACAATTTTGCTCTGTGGCACAGACTGTCTACTGTGTGTGAAAACGTGACTGAGTTCCCCTGAGAGCTAGAGAGAGACAGAGACAGAGAGAGAGAGAGAGAGAGAGAGAGAGAGAAATAATCAGACCAGAGGAAACTGGGAAACACTGGAGCAGATATATCTAAACCAGGGGGGTTCTCCCAGGCAAAACCAGGAGATTCCTGGTATATCTCAAAGACAACGTCATAAAAAGCTCTCATACCATCTCAAAATTTCCTAATTTTATGGTTCCATTCTACTTAAATGTAATGTCATTGAATGCATGATTGTTTTTGGAGAAGTATACTGTAAAAAACACACTGTCCTTAATTTAAAACCACAGTTTCTAAGCTAAACACCGAGTCTTCAACTGACAGTAATTATTTATGACCTTTAGCCATGTTTACTATTAATTTCCTAGGCAAGGCAAGTTTATTTGCACATTTACAATTGGACAATTATAGGACAACAATAGGAGAATTCCATGTCCTAACGTAAATAGAACCCAATGCCCACTAAATCTGCCCATTCCTGCTTCATTAGTCAACTGTGTGGACAACCTCCTCCATCACAAATCAATAACATCTTTAAAAGGAGATCTCAATGGAAAAAAAGGAGATCTCAATGGAGCTTCCACTGTTAGATAAGATGACTAATCCTGGCCATTGATTGGATTATGGGCCATTTGTGCATCAATAGCTCACAGTTTCTTTACGTAAGGTACTTGTAACACCTCCAGAGGGGGCAAAGGAAAGGCCGATATCATACGTTCCTCACCTTTGATGTCCTTTCCAAAGCCCATGGAGGACGAGACGTTCTGGTCTTTGCTACTGGACTTTTCCTTCATCACATCGTCGTCGCTGGACACGTCGCCGGGCGAGTTGACCTTTTTCTTCTTCCTCTTTTTGTGGCGTGGGGGCAGCTTTTTGGGGAAGGCAAACATGGGAAAGATGACCAGAAGCATGGCGACGGCACACAAGAGAAAGCCGCTCCACCTGAGAGGAAAAAACAACAGATGGGTTGTAAAGACGATTCAGGGAACACATTATGGGCTCGGACAGTCATACAGATGAACATGCATATTTACCAATTGCCGACAAAGCGGGGGTCACTCTGGTCGATGTTGACTACAGTTTTGGGGTCGACGTAGAAGCCGATGAGGACGCCTCCCAACAGGTAGCCGGCTGCAGGTCCCAGAGCTCCCATCACATACATGATGGCTGGAAGAGACACAGAGAACCTATCAGAAACTTCCATAACTTCAAATACTCTTTAAAGTGCTTTCCTAACCAGATATACTATAAACAGACTTCACACATTCTAAAACATCAAATTCAAGGACTTTAAGTACACAGCTTAGTTTCTTTGTAGATCTTTACAATTCCCTGAAAGAACAGAGCAGCCTGCCTTATTACACAATCCAAATCTTCAAGACTTGTCATTTTCAGCATGTAGGTTGATAGCTCAAAGGTTGTTGTTTATTTCCCGTAGTGAAGGGACTTTCACAATGGGAACACAGACTTCCTGTGCAGACAGGAAGTAAGGCTTTATCCCAGCACTGTTTGGTAAGCCCGCCAGACCCTAACCTTAACCGCATCCTATAGTGTCTGTACTTGAGGCTTTGATGTGACAAGTACTAGCCAATCACAGCACAGTAGAGCGGGACTATAGCTAAACACGGGTGGGGAAAGAAATAACTTTTATTCTTGCACAGTATATATGAATCCAAGCACTTTCAATGACCCATGTCTATTTATGTCTTATTTTTTCCCCTCAAATTCAAACTTTAAAGGATTTCAAAGACCTGTGGGAACCATGTATAAATAATTTGTATATTTTGATGAGCATGATGCTTTAATTAACTCCCATTAATAAAACAGGAAGACATCACTTTGTTTCACATGTTTTTTTCCCACTTTGTTCATTAATGCTCTTAATGGCCCGCTGTTAACTGTGACTGTTTAAATCGGACCTGTGGGAGCTGTTCATTACCCCTGATGCATCGTCCACCATATTCAGAACACCTGCACGCAGATCAGTGTGAACTCTCCACCAGCCCTGAGGTCATTTCTCACAGCTTTTGAAGCGTCTGTAACAGCCGACCTGAAAGCTCCAGAGGTCTCGCATTGACCTGAGGGCACGCCTGCAGCTCTCCCACGCCAGAAAACCTCAGAGCAAGCGGGGGCGAAACATTAACCCTCGGGGGCTCTCAGACCCTCACTGAGGTGAGCCAATCACACTCCGTCACATTGCCGCAGGAAGGGAAAAACTCATTAAAGTTAGATAACCTTAGTTGGACAAGTGGAAAAACCTCCTGCGGACATCCAGCAGAGACGAGAGTCAAAGCCATTTACTAGCTGTAATCAGGGGGCAAACTTTCTATAATTACACCTGGAACATTGCTGCTAGCCGTCAGGGTGTGAGAGTGTGTGTGTGTGTGTGTGTTTGTGTGACTGAGGGAAGGGATTAGCTCTTCATGATGGGTGTGTGTGCGCAATGCATTTGCATTAAAATGTTTTCTGTGAATGACAAAAAAAGACCAGAGGAACACCTCATCTCTGCCAGATTACATAACAAATGTGCGCACACACACATGCGCGCACATACACACACACACACACACAACAAAGTTTGTTTTTGTCAGAATGGAAACTCAAACGCCATTTTATCTCAGTCTGTTTCACCAAATGTTCCAGCTGTCCTGCCAACATTTGCATATAGCATCCCTGCATCCCAGGAGGCTTGCATCTTTCAACATATTATCCTCCCAACACTTTGAGTGCTTTTGGACATCCTTTCCTCCCTGGATGTGACCAACAGAACACATGTTCACTCCTATAGTGCGGGTCCAACAATGTCCCAAAGCTCAAATCCTTATCTACACTTAATTAAATCATGGCTTCTTTAAACAAAACTATTGGGAAAAAAGAGAAAGAGAGGAAACTATTGCTTAAAGAATAAAAGGCCCTTCAACAAATCCTCTTATCAGCCTAAAGCAGACATGCACATGCACGCACGCACACACAATGCAAGACAACAATGGTCAATTCCTTGGCTCCAAATACTCTGGTGATCAGTCTTTTTTATGCTTTTTCTGCACACATGAAGCTTGTCTATATGAGCTGTTTGAGCTGGACCCGAATATTCCACTATTCTGACATTCGTTTGTTGGTGAAGTATTCGGTTTTCAATTTTGGGTTGTTGGATATTCGTTTTTTTTTCTTCAATACTGTAGAATAACAGAATCCTTTCAAATCAATGCCTTTAATTAAACCTGCCTTTAAACTGTTGCTGTTATAGAGAATCTTTGTTTTCACCCAGGGGAACTGGGCTACACACACACACACACACACACTGCAGAGCACAGAGAAAGGTCCAGTGACGTCTCAGCAGTCCACTATCTTGTTGCTCTTGCTACCAATAATAGCTGCTCTGTTTCAACAATGTTAGGCTGAAAAAACATGCATGCAGGCTGAAATTCATCGTGGTGATCTGGGATTAAGCTGTGAGCAGTAGGAAGTCCACTAGCCGCTAGGCTAATTTATGCAATGTAAACACTGAAACACTGCAGGGTCTAACTCTGCTGAGAATGGAGAAATGTCTGGCTGAATGGAGTTATAACCAACCAGTTTGATGTGTGTAGAGGTCTGTGGTTATAAATATGTAGCAGCCTGGTGTTGTTTTCAGGCCATTTAATGAAGGTAAACACAGTAAACGGCCGTGTTAATGGAACTGCATGGCACTGGCTGCCCCCACCCCCCCAGCCGAATATTTGGCCATTAGTTGCTGGTTACTTCAGAATATCCAGAGCCCAAAAAAAAGGTATTCAGAACAGCCCTAAAACACATATAAGCATATGACAGTGTGAGCCTGAAGGTGTGTGGCAGCTTCATTCCTATAAATCTAGCAGACATGAATCACTTCTCTAAGTACCTGAAGCAGATGTCCGTCCCCCTTTCACTTCTCCTGCTTCTTTCCCTCGCATATCATATTTCATCTTTTTAACTCCTTTCACTGTGCAATTTCTCACATCCTGCTGGCTGAGAGAGTAAATTCACGGCAGCAGTCAAACCCTTACACAATGTAACTGGAGAAATTACCCACCAGAGACAATAAACAATTAATTATAGTTGACAAGGACAGCATGAGGTCTTATCTTATTATATCCATCTTGAAATTAAAAACCGTCTCACAAAACCTGAGCTAGTGAATCATGCTTTTGTGGTACGCAGCAAAATAATTTCCATCTATAAAGCACAGAACATAGTTCGTAATAGGAGGCCTGGCTATAAAGCCGACTGAGTTTAAAGATGAGGGTGAGTCTGGCATTTTATAGATTGCAGAGGGTTTCAGATTAAAATCTCCTGCCTCTTGATCAAGCTTCAGACCTGACTCTACAAAATTATGTTACCTAGTTTTGAGTTTGTTATTAATGGAAATATGAAGGGACACAGCCATAGTGTGAATCAGTTGTGAGTCAGCTTTAAACCTTAAACAGGATTCAAAGCCTGAACATAACTAATCGACTAGATGGACATTTTTTCAGTGGAGTGCCACATAAAGAAAATCTCATCAATGAATCATTCTCATCTCACCTTGCAGGATGCTGACCCTTCCTGTGCCCCAAATATAACACACCATCATTTTTGAACATTCTGGCTTAAGCCAGATACACCGGGTGCACCCGACCGTTCACTCGTCAGGCAACGGTTGAGCACCAAGTACGGTCCTTTGGTTGCCCTCCAATCTCCATCATCCCCTTTTCTCGGGCACCCCGGTGGGGACGGCCATATTTTATCCCCCATGGGTGATTGTGTAAGCGCCCGTCTTGCCACTCCATCCATCACGTTAACAATGTTCTGCCCGATTGGAGGACGAAGGGGGTCATAAACCGTGCTTGACTCGTCGCCCTACACTGCCCGCCTGGCACAGAGCCGGGATATTCAGGGATGAAGAGATTGGAGGGCTGCAGCCAGGCTGAAGGGCGGCCAGGGCAACGCCATCGGATTGAGGAATATGCTGGCACAGCAGCAGTGCTCAATCACACACACTAACACACATGCTGCGGCGGCAGACGTCAGTGCAGCGCAGGGGGTGCATGCCAATGCATGGTGCGCCATGGGCTCACTTTACTCAATTACGCAATAGACCTTTACCAGCAGCACGTGAAGGACAATACATTATAGGCTTCATATGGCTTTCTGCACGTGCGGAGGTAATGGGTCAGGAGCTCTCCATTGCAGTTATTGGCTTTTCACTCTTATGTTATACAAAGTCAGCATCTAAACCATCTAACATAACCATCCACCTTGACTTTCAATATGTTGTGGTAATTTTGTGCTGACTTTGTTATATGCATTAGACATGCATGAAAAGATACAAATTGCAGATGAAGTCACAGAGCGTGCAAACTAACATGTCACAAGCAGAATCCAATACCAGCAGCAGCATATTAATGTTTATTGCACAGGCCTGGAAAAAAAACAAATACACCCACATAAGTACCGAAAATAACTAATCAAGAAGCACTAAAGCATCAATTACAACTCGGGGACTTTAACGGCAACCAAGGTCACTCCCTGCATATTAAATACATGCATGGACGCTTAAAACGTGCACGGACATGTGACAGGGGAGGTGCAAGGGCATCAAGGGTGAAAGTGAAGGAGAGAATAGGTTAGAGAATTTTATAGTGCATCATTGACCCCAATTTAGTGTTTCAGCTCCAGTGTTCATGATGGATGGACACAGCGGTGTCAGGAAGAGGAAGAGGAGATTTACTCGACAATAATCCAGAAAGAGAAAAGCAATATAGTGGGATATAGAAAGAAATAAAAACTGATAAACAGAGGAAAGTGGCAGGGAGAGAAAGCGGAGACAAAGAAAAACAGATGAGGCAGGAAGAAACAGAATAGCATCTGGGGGGAGGGGGGGGGCAAACATAAAGAAACAGAGGGAGAGGAAAGGAGAGGAGCTGGGCTGCAGTCTGTGGTGACTGATCCTGCTGTGTAACAGAGTGATAAAGCTTGCTCAGCAACATCCCTCTCATATCCAACCTTCAGGGACCATGCTCTGTTGTCTCCACTCTTCCTCCTCCACACTCCGTAAGAGCTCCACCTGACTCGGGATTCATGAGCTGCACTGACTCATTCAGAGCTCGTAGGAATGAATGAGGGTGAAACAGAAAGAGAAAAATGGCAGCAGAGAGGCGTCAATTAGAGGCATGATTACAGGAAGGTAAATGCCCAGGTGCTGATGCTTTTTGAATTGGTGAAATTATCGTCACTGCTGATCCATCGTATTGTATCTTAATGTGTTTCTGTTATTTCGCCATCCTTTGAATCCATCTAGGGCTAATGACTTTTCATATTAATTTTATTGTACTTTTTTTTAAAAAATGCTTTAAAATTTCAGAAAATAGTGAAATATTCATCACAATTTTCCACAGCTCGAAGTGATGTCTTCAGATTGATTCAAATTCAATTATAAAAAACAGAGAAAATAAGCATTTAAGAAGCATTTTTGTCCAATTAACAACTTAAATGGTTGATCAATAAAATCATTGATACATTTTCACTTAACTGTTTATTCATTTCAGCTTTATACTTAACTGATACAGAATATAATAGAATACAATAACTGATATCAATTATACATGATGAGATTTTACATTTTGACATAATTTTTTTTGTCACACAACTTCCCTTTTTTCCTGATCGATTACAACTTCTGCAAGAAATGCAAGGAATTCTGGGATACACGGCTCCCAGCTGCTTCCATACTTGCCTTGGCTGTAAATGGAATTTCAGGCATAACAATAAAATGGTGTCTGCCCCCATCCCCCCGAAACTCTCCTGACCTTCTGTTCTCCTCGCCCCTCACCCTTGAGATGCAGCCAGAGCGGCAGAGGATGGAGGAAGAGAACGCAGAGAGCAACCGGACCTGATGAGAAAGCCTATTGCACCTAATGAAGCAGCTCTCTGGTGGCCAAACTCATTACCACAGATTAATGATTTGATTTAATTACGTGGACAAAATAAAGGACGGGACTTTCACTGCCTTGTCAGAACACAGCGGGGTTAAAAGGTTGAGGCAAGAATTTCAGATTTTTATCATATCTGTAACTCCACACAAACTGAAATTAATTGAGCGCAATGTGTGTATGGGTTTACAGGCAGGCCATGTGCAGTAAGTCTCACTTGTTTTCAGATTTGCTTCCCTCTTGTCACTATCCTGCAATAAAGGCTGCAGAGGTATGAGCTTGGCTCTGAAATCCCTCTCTGCTCTCTGGCTGGAAACTTAGTTTCAATGAATTATGTAGCGCTCCACCTGGCTATTAGCCTACAAAGCTCAGTCAGCCTCCAAACAAGCCTGGGAATGGATGGCAGGCAGCAACACAACGACCTTGGATTTGTTTTCGATGCGTTGTGCCGGAGCTGTCGAATCTCTGAAAGATGCCATCACATTGTCTTCTCAGCATTACTCAAGAGCCGTGTCATGTTGATTTATGTAGCAGTACGCATCACACATTACCTATTCAACCTGACGCGGGATGATAATCGATTTCCACACCTGCTGGGTGGCAGAAAGAAATCTAAATGAGCTATTCCACTTTATTTAATAATGTCTACTTTATGTGATATGTCAGACACATACATTCTGTACAGTCCAACTCAATGCTTAAAGCTCTTTGGAAAAGTGTAGCTGCAGGTGACAGCTGTATGATAGATGATCTATGTGCCTGCTGCTGTTTGAAAGAGAACGAAAAGAGAGGGACACCGCTCTCTGTATCCCTGTGTTACGGGGATCAATTCAGTCATGTGACCTTCCCCCCCGAAAGACAAGAGGAGGAAAAAGACAATGAAATAGGGGAATGACAGCATTGTCATGGCAACTTGCTGACATAGCAGTGTCTTCTTACAAGTCCTAACCTTACAGTTTTACCCAGAGGGCATGCACGGGGACTGTGGCCTCACACTCACACTCACACACACACACACACACAAACAAAGAGAGCAGTGGGACAAATTGCATTAATATGCATTTGTGCCCACAACCTTGTACATCAAAATGCATGATTTCTCTACATCCATTTGCTGTGGACAGCTAATGTGTTGAGCCGCTCATGTTGCATCATGTTCTGTACAGAGCGTCTACAAGCGCACCTGCTGTTTTGGTTTATGTATGAAGAGGAATGTAGATCGGAGGGTATGTTGATTAAAAAATACACTCGACCACTGGTCTCATAGCTCCGAAATCACAGTGGCGCCTGACAATAACAGCTCAACAAATTAAAAAATGCTTCTTCGGGAAATCATTTAGTTGTCTGGATGGCGCAGAGCGGCACGACGTGAAAACACAGCACCATAAATCTGCAGATGGTGTGGGTTTTCTAAACAGTAATATTAGATAGAAATGTATTTATTTTTTAAATAGTTTGGTGAAGCAGTTATATGATCGCATCAATCTGACGTCATTTCAGTCATAATTCCACTGTATTTCACGTTGTAAATTGATATATTTTCAAATGTGATACAGCAGCGTTTGCACTGTAATGCATTTCAAAAATAAAGCAAACCACTGAAATGTGTTCTTCTAAAAAGTTGGAAAGGAAGGACCAATGAGCTCCGGTAATCTGATGTCTCTCGCATGAACGAATACATAAAATAATACAGAGTCATAGCCGACCAGACTGATGTGTGTGTGTGGTTATTCTGTAGCAGCCTTGTGTCATTTGCATGTGATTTAATGAAAGTAAACACGGTGGACAGCCGTGCATAATGGCACTGCCCTCTGGCAAATAGGAGGCTGCAGATTTATCAACATATCTGTCCCGCTGCCTTCAAATATCTGCAGGGATTTAATGAACCGAAGGAGAAGCTTTTCATACAGTATAAAGCAGCTGTGTACAACTGATAGTGTAAGAATATCCTTCATATTAATTCATAGATAAATGCAGCCTGATTCATGCTTGCACCACTTTAAGATTCTCCTGCATTGCCTTGGGAGGGGAGTTCACATGACTGTGTTTCTGCATTAAGCGCCAGGTGAATAATGGGAAAAAAAAGTCTATATGGGTATTTGCACAAGTGCTTCCTATAGAAAAAGAACAGTCAGGGAGGGAATGAGATGGAAATCAACAGAGGAGGTGCGAGTGCGTGAACAGAAAAAAAAGCCCAGGGGAAGTTAAAGTAGAGGTAGGTGGTGGAAATGAATGGCAATGAAGTGTGATAGAAAAAAAAATGTTGCAGTTTCCATTATCAGATTAAATCGACACAAACCCAACTACACTCACTAATTCTCACTAATACCACTTTCACACCAACGACCAGTCAGAGGAGGGTTCGCTGACCCACCTTCATCCCTCCTTTTGTAAATTCATACCAAGCCAGTTGACCTGGGATCATCCCTGCTCAGGATAATTCAGATAATGACCTCAGCCCAGCTGTTAACTTCCTGCACAGAGCCAATAGTCACCTTTTTTCAGCATTTTTACCTTTGTAAACTTTAATACTGCGTTACATGGAGCTGTAATGTATGCAAGAACATTTTTTTTCAATGAGGACAATAAAGATTTACAGCATCAATCAACACTTTTTTTTCCTCTACCTCTCTCACCCAGTGAGGGAGCACCACATGAAGCATTCAGTGCTGACAATGTTGATTTAAATATGCAAATAAATCAGGACTGATTCTGAGTCCTCCTTGTCTGAGACGGAGCAAAAATGCGGTCGATTCTGAGACAAGATCGACTAGTAAACAGCGGAGGGAGCTACCCACTCGGCTCGCCGACAGGAAGTGCTCGCAGGCCAGGCTGAGAATGTTAACTGAGTCGGAGGAGAGAGGAAGGCTAATGGCTAAAGCTAACTCCTGATCGGCTCATCGGCCCCGCTCTCTAGTTAACAAAATGGATAAACATCGGGTGCAGATCAGCACTCATAAATGGATTATGGACTGCAACATCATGGCTGCTACCGGCTGCTACAGCAGCCTGTGACAGTTGCGTCATGACTGTACGTCCCATGGGGTATGTCCCCATCCCCCGCCCAGACCCGGTTGTTAGCAATCATGGTCAGGTGCAAGTCACATTAAATCGACCCTGGTCAACCCGCGTCAATCCACCTCCGACCCGGGTCGACAGGTGGGTCGATGAAGGCGAGTCGATCAACGCGGGTTACCCTTTCATATACAAAATCTACCCAGGTTCAACCAGCGTCGAGACCTCGGTATGAAAGGGGTTTAAGTAAAATATACAGACATGGACAGAGAAACACATACACACATTATAATTATAGTGGCCTGTTGAAATGAGATGATGATTATATGGGTGGGATTGGTAACATGGAAGGATATTCCTGATCCTGTCCACCAACCAGACACTGACACACGAGCTCACATAACAGTCGAACAACCACACCGGCACATATTGTACAAAAATAGGTACAGACTGATGGAAGTCAGACAAAAGCTGCACAGCCACACAGCTCCAACATGGTGCAAACAGGTCAAGAAGACATTTTCTGCCATGTGTTAAACCGGCAGATATTGTCTCTGTAATAATGCCGATTTAGCCCTACCAGTCTGTTTGCCTCGGCAGGCATATAAATATGCCACTGCATGTGTGTGCATGCAATTGTCAGCAAACACTCTGGACTTGACACACTGCAAAAGACAATATCTGTTCTATTTTGGAAAACCGTGCATTCCTTGAACTGTAAATCGTTTTAAAAATGGTCCAAAATGATGACATTTAATTGCATTTCAGGGCTGAATAATATTAAATAGCATGGCCATTTTCTTAACCCTTTAACACAGCAAAACTATATTTTTTAAATTGTCTTTATTTAAACGCTTGAGATGACTTTGGACACAATATTTTCAAGCATTTATCTCACTGTTGGATGACCAGACGGCTTTGAAAGTAGGGAGAGACAAGAGTTAAGGTTTTAATTGTATGCTGTACGATCTATCAAAATTACAATGGCCGAACAGATGATAATCTAATCTACTCATACATATATTACATTTTCATATTCATGAAACATTTAATAGTAGTAGCAGTCAATGAAGGTTCTCCCACAGGCAGAACAGTGGGTGGTAAAAGGATAAGTATGAAATGTGGGCAGGATCCAGGATGTGGGGAATATTTTAATGGATCAGAAGTACAGTAAAGGACTTTGATCCTGGTGTGTAGGCAGTACCGACTGGTACAGATAAATAGTCAAGACTTTATCAGCCAGACATGACTTGCAAGAGTCGTATGGACAGCAACATCAAAGCCTTTCTGACTTGGAAATCTGTGTTCAGGCCACCCATCAGGCTTTTGAACCGGGCTTTACCGTTATAAGCCCCTTAAGCGAAGACATGGCTGATCACAAGGGGCGCAAAGGACTCGATCGGCATCTTAAGTCTGCTTTTCCTATCCCTCCCCCCTCTTATGTTATTCTTATTTACAATAAACTATGACCCAGTGACCTCGTCTCTCATCCTGATGTGGTGAGATGCATGATTGATGGCGTAGAGGTGAGACCCACAATAACGGCAGGCGAGGATCCGATTCATAAATCTACTGTACATGCTACACTGGGGTGACAGGAATTATGTCACGCCCTTTGAAAGAAAAGTCAGAAATTGTGTCTTCTTTTGTTATAGTTTATACCAAAGCTCCTCACTGCAGAATAGTAATACCCAAATCTTTGTCATAGTGCAAGAAAAGCCCAAACAGTACACTGTAATAAAAACAATTGCATGCAAGCTGCTATACTTTCCTTGCAGGAGTTCCCCACGCTCACTTTGCTAAATCAAATATTTAGAAATTGAGAGAAGAGAGAATGGAAGGGTTTTCTTTATTTCTAGCTGCTGCAGGAGGGAGGCTACGGTGCAGTCGTCAGCCAGCCAGTGAGGCAACGCCTCTGCCAATCCTGAATATGTTTTTCACCATTCATTGATATGAGGCATAACAAAAGCAACACAGCATATATATGGGCATGAAGGAGATTATTTTACAAGACGTGATTTAGCCAGTCCACAAAGAAAAAGCTGGTGTAGCAGTGACCCTCTAGCATGCAAGGCTTTCTTGAAGGACCCCAGTACAACTTCTGTGCACGGTGCAGAGGTCACAGATCCTAACTCTGACACCAAATGACCATTTTCTGCTGATTCAGATGCTGGCGTAAGGCTTCTGGGCTTGTACTGACAGCAAAAGAACACAAATCTGCTGCTGCTGATTTCGAGCTGTATCCACTTAAGGGCCCGAGAGCCGGGGGGAGTCCGGCTGAATGCAAAGAAATCTAAATGGTGAAGTCACAAAAACCAACTGGGAACCCAGACAGCAATTCATACCAGGTCAGTCCTCAGCTGCTCACTCTTCTGTGCTGCATTAAAATGTGTGACTGGGCCTCTAAATCCATCACTGTCAGATGGACAAACACTCTGTTTGGGACAAAAGATTGGAAGTCTCAGTTTAGAGAATGTTTTTGGAGTCAAGTAGGGGTTTGTTTTTAAAAACTATTGTGATTTATGTTGAATGAAACTAGGTTTTTGCTGGTGACTTATGTGTCCCAGTTGTTGTTTTTGGATATTTTCTGATTGATGCTGATGGTAATCAATTCCATTTTATTTTATTGCATCGGGGTGCTTGGACTGCTGTAAAGTTGGCCATTTTAACATGGGGGTCTATGGGGATTGACTCGCTTTTGGAGCCAGCCTCAAGTGGCCATTCAAGCGAGAACTGCAGTTTTTGGCTCTACCGTGTTGGCTTCATTTTTCAACCCCAGAGGTTGCCATTGGCTCAACCAAGTTATTACCAAGTAGTTATTATTCTCAGTGAGTCTATTGTAAGACAAACCTGATAAGGCCTGTGGAAAACAGCACTGTACGCACTGCACGTTATTTTATAATCATGAATGAAGATAGTTAATGTGAGTTGAGTGAGTGATGATTCACTTCTAATTTTTTTATGTCATATTAAATTCTGTTTTCAACAGCGCCTGGACAGGTATTTTTGTAAATGCTGTGCACACAGCACAAACAATCCTTGTTGTCAGTCAAGAGGAGAAAAGTTCTGCAGCATTAATTTATTAGACAGCTGAAAATCTATTTCAATCTCACTTCCTCAATCTCCCCTTGTCACAAGCCAATCAAACCAACACAGATCTCTTTAACTGGCTTACTGATGGAATTACGTTCCAAGGCAGAAATGTGCTAATTCCTTTGTGCCTGCTCCCTTTCATATGCCTTCACTTTCTAATATTTCTCAGAAGTCTTTCACACACTGTCACATTGAGTAAATCCTTCTGCTTTCTACTTTATTGTCTAATCCATCATCTTTTGTGGATTTTCCTCCTAATCCATCTTTTTTGTGACTTTTACTCTCATTCTTTTTTACAAGATTTGAGCAAATACATGTTTTTGTAGTTTATCCTTGACTAATTGCTTCTAATGGATGATTGCAAAGGGCTGTTTCAAGCATTTTCTCACAATGAAGGCTCCTCTTTATACGAGTTCAGGTCAGTATGTACCTTGCAAATGTACAGAACATGATGCACAGGTACAGAGAGTTCGCTGTTGAACTATTTTTCCCCCCACTTTCTGGCCGAGCTGTAATGTCAACAAATTGCAATTCTAGGTTAGGATTAGTCATCAGATTTGTGGGATTAAAAGGTACAATCAAGGTTTATAAAGGTATTTCCAGGTGAAAATTGACCATGCTGTAGCTTTACAGCTTTTTCAAGCTATTTGAGTCATTGTGCAGAGGAAAACTGGACATTTATCTCCCTCAGTCGACAGAAACATATGCAGTTATTATGCCTATGCTTCTTCATTATGAACTTCTTACTGAAACTGTATCATGTAACTAATCATCCAGACAATCTGAGGGGATATTTACATTACTTCTTGCCAAGCACACACACACACACACACACACACACGCACACACACAAACACACACAGATGGAGCGCTCCCAAATGTAGCGTCAAACACTGTGTGTGTTTGTGTCTATGCATACATAATGTTCCAGCATTTGAGAGGGTGGTAGATAATCTTTCAGCTGATGAGGGGCCATGAATGGGGCATCTGGGCTGGGTGTATAACCACATTATAATTAGCAACTGAGTGTGTATGAATCCTTTAGAGTGGATACAGGCCTTAGGTGTTAGTTTGCCACAAGCTTGCACCTGCAGCTTTTCAGCCTCTCTCATTGAAAGACATGGCACAGCAATCTGGTCCATGGTGCTAAAGACCCCCCCCCATACCCCATCTTCAGCCAGTGCCAAGAATTTGGCCGATTCATGAGTACATCCTCCTCTGTCCAATTCCTGCACCAGCTACTCCGCAAGAGGAAAATAAACAAGACAGACTGCTGATTCCACAATTTACATTAGCTCATGCCTTGCCTCCAGGAAACCATGACAACATATCTGAGATATCAAGGCACATTCTTAATCATATTTACCACTGCTCTTTATGCCTGCATGTGTGTTTTGCAAATCGGTGCCGTGTGAGCTCCGGTCCCTTGGCAATGGTGAGAAAATTGGATCGACTGGTATCTTGAAGGATAAAAGGCTAAAAGAATATATTAATAGCAGAGCTTATGTGATCTTAACCAGGAATCTGGAATACTTTGATTACTATCCGTGTGAATATAATTACTGTGGCATAACACGCAGCAGATGGAGTGACTGCATAGCACAGCCCTGCTTTCATTCACACTGTCTGGTGTTAATGCAGGTAAGAAAATAACTCAGTACACCGTTCTGCAGCAGAGGTGCCTCCTACACACTGTGACAGAAGTGTATGAAGCCAGTCTTGATGCTGATGGGTCAGACTTCTCTGCAGTCTCTTCACACAGGCACAGATGTTCAAATACCACTGCATGCTCGCAGGAAAACACATCACAAAACTCTGCCTCCTGCAAACACTTGTGTGCTCACTCCCAACAACCCCCAAACCTCACCCTCCCCCCCCCAACTGCAGGTGCACACACACGCACCCTGCCAGCTCTAAACAGCTGCTCTCTCACCATTCACACCCGTCAACGGTCTACCCACAACTAGGCCCCCCAAAATGTAAAACACACAGCTACAGGAACAAAAGCCTGACATAAATCAGCATTAAAGCAGGGCGCTTTGGAAAATTATTATAAAGTACCTGCATCCGGCTATTAAAAAGCATCCCACAGTGTAATATAAACATTTCTCCCAAACATCCCCCAACAATGAGCAAAGTCAGCTAACATTAGTGGACGACTCTTGTCAAAACACTGTCGAACCAATGAGCTACATCATGGTTACATGTTAGCCTATTAGCTTCAGTTATATAATGCGCAACCAGCTTAACGCTACATTTAGTGGCATAACAGAGCTTGGCAGAGCCGCTACGACAGACAGAAGAATGTGGACAACAAAATTCGCCCCGGTCTGTACGCCTGTCAGGCTACATCTTTTGGTCTTTGTGCATTATTTTTCAGCACGTCTGTATGTGCATGCGAGTGTGTGCAGCAGCGATTCCACAGGGTGGTCAGAAAACGTTTAGTGCCATCCATCTCCCTCAGAGTGGACTCCTGTCCTCCTCCAGGAGGCTCAACACAGATGGGTCTGCTATCTGTAGCCAGCACCGTAGCGGAAGGTCAGATGGGGACCAAAAGTCCATGCAAGAAGGACACGCAGTGTATGAAAATGTCAATAAACGCCAACACATTCTATAAAAATAAATGCTTTAATTTTCTCACCAATGTTGCTCTAGTGAGCAAATCTGTTTGGGTGTCCATGTGGAGAACAGTATTTGTTGACATTATCCTCATACTTGTGAACAATAGCACAAATACCACCGCCTGTGCTCAACATGTTGTTACACTTATGTAAATGCCATTAACACTTCTCCCTCCAGCAGCCCCCCCCCCTCCCCCCCCCTCCCCCCT
>JAOVVB010261165.1:0-19125 GCA_028570985.1 Heterobranchus longifilis
GGGGAAAGGGCAGGGAGGTGTGGCTGCTGAGCTGCTTTGTTTTGGTTTACATGCAGTGCACAACTGCGACATCCAGCGGTGAAATGATTTCGCCTATTGCTCCTTTAAGGGTTCGTGCTACAATGGATGGTCCAAAGGGACAGGCAAAGGCATGACCCGCCTCTGATCGGCTAGTACTCGTTGCCTTTGCTGGTTATGTTTAGGTATAAGGAGTGAGATTGGTTAGGAATATCAGGTTAAGCCAATCAGAGGCAGAGTAGGGCAGGTCATACCTTCGCCAGTCCATCCGGACCATCCATTCTAGCATCAACTAACACAGTAGCATGAGGCTAATAAAGAGAGCAGCAAGAAAGTTCAACAGAAAGTAGAAAATACACAATAACATGTATCACTCGCATACTAAATGATAGCATCTCCTGGAAGTAACAACATACTGAATGCAGGGCCGGGATTTGTACTGGGCCTTGATCCATCAGAATTTAGCTGCGATAAGAGGATCCACTCGAGAAGATGAAAGTCATCCGTGCAAATGTTCCATGTGGAGTTCAACTTTGGTGTTAATAGCAAATCTTGTAGCCAGTGCTGACCTTTAAGGGGATGGAAAGCTGGAGAGTCCACAAGAGAGGGAGCTATTGTAGCTTATTTACTGTGTTGCACTATTCACTTGACTAACGGCAAACCCCCTCTTGCTTGAGGGAAGACACGATCGATCATATTTGCTGATTTGCATCATCCTCAACTAGTCATTATGCTACCAAGCTTCCAGACACTCTTCAGTAACAGCAACAGTTTTGTGTATTTCTGACCTGAGAAACAACTTTCAGTTAATTTTGCAACTACTGGGTGGTGCTTTATTATGTTTGCATAATGCTAGTGTTATTACTTGCCATTTGAACCCTGTGGGAGGCCATTTGTTTTTCCTTGCACTTCTGGGTAGAAAGCACATTGTGGAACTGTGTAGTCAAAGCATCTCCATCCGTCGTTTTTCAGAATCACTTGTAGAAGCATTGTCTGTAACTACAGTTGTCATAAGGTGCCTATTTTTACATTGGTGTTCATATTTTGTGTGGATGGCTAGGTTAGGCCATCTTTTTTAACATTAACTTTGGTAGTTTTGTCTGTAATTTAGTAAAGATTTTCAGGTACAATCTTTTCCTTCCTGATACCTTTTTCGATACCTGAACTTGCGTTTTGACCGTAAGTACCGATCCGATACTTTCTTTTACTATCTAGTTTGACAGTCTGTCATAACTGAAAAAGAACATAAATAAACTACTTTTTCAGGGCTAAATTACATGGTACCAGATCGGTGCATAGACTCACATACTCGCCAATACCAACACCAACATGTTGGGCAGAATCTGAGGCATTTCCAATACTGGTATATATATATCAGAAAAACTCTATAATTTGGAGGTCATGGCTGTGAGAAAAGGTCCATATCAACTGTCTAAATTCATCCCAGAAATTCAAAAAATATGTTCAAGGGTACAGTCTAGACACAGGCTGAAGCACACATCATTAACAGTCAAAATGTGGTCGATCCCATAATTCAACATATACTCAAAGTGTGACAGTTAGAAATCATACAAATGCAAATATTGGTTCAATGAGAGAACTGGCAGAGTACAATCTACTTAAATTGGATTGTTGTCTTGTATCCCTTCAACAAAACATGGTAGGACAGGAGACACAAATAACTTATCCCCTTTTTGTGGTTCTCGTCTGAACCTTTCACATTTAACAATTTTGCATTGATGATTTTATTTGAGTCACAGGAATAAGCTCCTGTCAGACTCTTTAATAAACTTTACTGCCTTTATTGGCAGTCCTACAGATACTCTGTCCTGTGTAGAGTCAATTTATCCCCATTTAAAGGTGCACCATCATTCAGTCACTCAAATATGGCAAGCAGGCGAGTAAGCAGCTATCCTTTCTGGTTTTATCCCCTTAGATTAAAGGATTGCTTTTTTAAAGCCAGTTTTTCTCTCTACCCACCACTGACATATTATCACCTACTAAAGTTGCTGTTGCTAACATGTCAGCAAAGATATGTTAACATTCATTTGGTCTTGTGTATCTGGCCACCAAGCAAATGTAAGTCCAATATTTACTCTTCTTATAGCTTGTTTTTGTGGCATTCACCCTCTGTCTGAAACGCTCAGTTTTAGCGCCTGTCTCTTTAAGCCCCCCTCCCGAAAAAAGCCCACTGTGCTCTGATTGGTCAGTGTTTTTGGGTCTTCCGCATCTGCGCTCTATGCGTCTCTGCACCGTCATTGCAGCTGGGGAATGACTGTAACGGCACTGTAGCGGCCTTTCTACCTATATATAGTATAGTTGTGACATCATAACCCTCCGGAAATCCTGACAGCTCGTTTAAAGGCACAGTTTCTGAATATGGGCAATATTTATATAGCAGCTAGACCTGCTTTATATATGACAATAGACAAGACAATATGAGACCTTTAAGTTCTGAGACAAACTTTGTCTAAATTATCAGCAAGGAGACATAGTATTTTATTGATTCTTGCTTTGTTTATATATAAATGTAAATATATCATTCCATTATATGCTCTCCCACGATATTAAGTGACCGAAAAAGTACAACGACTTAGACCTCTTTTCCTTTCATATTTTACTTGCTTGATATGAGCCTTCAGTATTCCAAGTTCGTAAGATATGCCAGATAAAAGTGCACAAAGCATTTCCTTAATACCACATGCTGCTCAGAATTGCAGCCATGAAATGGACTGATCTCAGTGGCCTTGCGCTCACTCACTTGATATGCTTACTTAATCAGAGTAAAAAGTCTCCGTTCTTTATTATTTCAAGACACGCACTGAGCCAATTAGCTAATCATTATGGCAAGGCAGGTGGTGCACTAATGCCAGATAATAATACACCTTGGGCATTCAGAGCCACCATACTGCTCAGGGCTTTTCAGCAACATTGCACTGTTCTGCACAAGCCTAATTGGGTATAGTGGAACACGGGGGGAGGCAGAAAATGATCATGCAAAGGAAAAACTGTTAAACCTGTAACTTTTGTGCCTGCTTTTTATTGAAGGACAAAAAAGAGAAAGACAAAACCTGGAATAATAGCGTATTTTTTTCGTCCATTAAATGTTAAAATCCCTCGAGGGCACAGATACTTTAGATGTGAAATGAAAACAAAGGGGGAGTCTTTGACTATAATGTTGGATTTACTCCCCGCCCAGCTTCTTTGTTTCCCCAGATTAGAAACAAACAGTGAGCAATCTCTGATCATACGCTTATACCTATATCTTTTATTTGATCGTGGAAAAAAAAAAAAGAACGGATGTATCATGCTGGTTTGCTTTTGATGCAGGGCTCACATTATTACAATGATCCCTTTTTTTCAAGGCCTAGCATCAGAATAGAAAATGAGGAATCACCTTGAAATTGAAAAAAAGGTTTTGCATTTTGTATATGTAAAAAGGATAAAAAATCCATCAAATCAATGTATTCACTATATATATATATATATATATACAAATCCATCTGAAATCCATCCCCTTCTCCATCCAAATGCTAATTGTGTTTCCATAGCGATACCGAGGTCGACAGCAACTGTGGTGATGTACACTTTCTTGAATTTTCTCTATATTTTCTAGACACCACAATGCACTGGCTGCACATGTTTTCCCGTGTCCTATTTCCTATTCGACTGTCAGTCCATAAATACATCTCATGAATGCATGATGAGGGAAGAACGAACGCTGTCTCACACTGTATGCACCTGGCAATGAAATAAAATCCACATTTAGAACTGAGATTGAGGGCTGCACTGGACATTTTTCTTTCAGAATGTCTCAATGAAATGTACAGTCTATGCTAGGGATAGGACAGTGTGCGGTTTTTATTGTGGATCGCAATAAAAACACAATAATTTCATCGTGGTGAATTTCTATTATCGGGATAATCGTCAAAGAAAACAAGCAAAGCCAGAAAAAGTGCTGACGTTTTTTTGCAATCTATCTTGAAAAGGACCGATGTTTGGCACCTCTCGGCCACAAGGCAGCACTGTTTGATGACTAAAAAGTGCCGCCGTGTTATTCAGTTGTTTTTTTTTTACTAAAACGGTCAGTTGGACTTATTTTTTGTTGTTGTTAAAGGATAACTCCTGTGTTCTTTAAGTCAGGAGTAAATTGTTGTCTTACCATTTGACATCGTACTCGGAAAGTGAAAAATAGATCCTGATTTATCTGGGTTATCATCTTAAGAAAGAACAGACACACAATGTTTTTTATTATTTATTTATCCTCTATTTATGTAGGAGGACCTTATGATTTATGATTACCTTCTTTTATTTTATTTTCACACACATAAAACTGCATAAAATCCAGATAGTTAAGAATATGAAATGTCAGGGGAGGTCCATACAATGGACATCTCCTCAACTACAGGACAATAACAAAATACATAAAAAGAACCACAAAAAAAGACTAAATTAACATCATTTAGAAAAAAAAACAAACAACTAACCAATCAGTGTTCAACAATCCAATAAAAACAAACAAAAAAATACATGAAAAGCAATACAACATGGGGGAAAAGAAATTAGACGTCATGAATTAAATGTTTTTTAAATTTACTTTTCAAATGTACAAGGATATTGAGCTCTTGATAACATGTACTGTAGTGTTCCATATATCTGAGAGCACTGGCCATGTTTCGTTTTGTAAAAAGGAAGGTGAAGATGATTTGTTTTTCACTAAAAAAGGATGACACTTAAAAAAAAGTGTGTCCTTGTTTCTAGGTAAAGTGATTCCAGTATGTTTTACTGCCACTTTTAGAGTTTTAATCATATGTTGATGGTTATCGGGATAATATCATGGATCGTAATTATTTTGGCCAGGATAATCGTGACATGAAATTTTCATATTGTCCCATGCTTAGTGGTCGAACTGGTGAAGAAACACAAAGTCGTAATTCCAAATCTGACAGCAAATTTTATTTATTTTTTTATTTTTTTTTGTATTACTTCATTACAGGTATTTACATTACAGGTTATCAGTGTCATCACTTGTTTCATCCATAGCAAAGCAATGAAAAGGAGAAAAATAAAATAAAAATGCAGAAAAAAACTAAATAATAGTAGTAATAATAATCAATTTTAAAAAATCTCGATTTTTGCATTTTTTTATTTCTGTGATGCATCATTTTTGCTTTTGTTATTCTGAAAGATTTTCACTTCTCTCGTGACAATTAACACGAGGTGACATTTGTGGCTATCTGCTATCAAAACACAGATCCCCACATGCTTATCTCGAAATAAAATCTGACAAGTGAGGAATCCAGGGCCGAGCAGTCGCTTGCTGCTGGCGAGTGCTCGCGTCCCGGCGAATGCGCTTTGCGATGAAAGCGAGTCAGTCAAGAGTGTCAAAAGTAGTTTGCTTCCATTACAGTCTCCCACTGCCCAAGTCACACATCTGGTATTTGTGGAAACAACATTTAACACATCCTCTAACGGAGCTGTGGCGTCTTTCTTTCATTATATTAGCACCTCCGAAGGGCAGGATGCTGTGTTTCTGCCGCCGTCTGTGAGTGACACTGTGGTTATGAGCAATGATAGCTGCCAGGGCTCCGAGGGAGCGTCTAAATGAACTGACACTGGCAGTGTGAAGACACCTCGCACCAAATCCACTGACAACATTATTATACTAAGGACTTTATATAGGATGATGAGGCCTGGAGAATCAATGTGATTGATGCTCGGCACTCAGCACATAATTCCTCACGTTTTATTTAAGACGCTCGCTCAGAGGGGTTGTTGTGACTGCTGCCACTTTGAGAGGCGCTGCTGCTGCTGAATTATGCTTGTCGGTTAAACATTTACAGTTTTGCAATACACACAGGAAATTAAAGCTGCGCAGGAAGTAAAATACGGTCCAAAATCCTGTCCGACGGCTGTTTGTAGTCATTTAGGGAATGTCAGTTGTGTGCAGCCTAAGCCACAGGAAACTGTTGGTACTCGAGTCCAGTTTTGGTCTCCAGAATTCTTTTGTTATTGTCTTTTGGCTCAGACTTCTTGTCTTGGTCTTGGCCCCGGGTCTCACCTCTATGAAGTCTCCTGTTGGTCTGTGCACTCCAGAATGACATCGACCGTAGACCTTGTTTACACTTGGTTTTTAAAATTGCGTTTCCGTGATCTAAACACAAGTGGACAGCCGAGACACACGCTCTCGCCAGTCACATTAGCGGTTGTGTCGGTACAGCTGGAGATATCGCAGAATCCAGCAACACTTCGTCCAACTCGTCGTAAAATGAGGAAGTTATAGAGCGTTGCGAGTCGTCACCAAAACAACCACCACGTCCTGCATTGATGACATATTTCTGTTACGTCCTGTGATTACACTACAAAAGATATGTGGTCAAATCAAATCATAGACTGTATAAAATATATATACCACCTGTAGGTTTCTGAAGAGACAAAATGAAGCTCAAAGTGGGTGACTCCACCTAACTCCCGGCCTTAATATAATTTAAACGGGTGAGTTATATAAAAATTCACCCGTCGTACAGTTGTCATGAACGAGAAAATTAGCTACAGAGACCAAAACTGTTTTTTGTACCAGACATGTCTGTAAACATGTTTATTCCTGCTGTAGAGTTGGGCATTTTAACATGGGGGTCTATGGGGATTAACTCACTTTTGGAGCCAGCCTCAAGTGGCCATTTGACGAACTGCAGTTTGAATCAACTTTGTCTTTATTTGAGTTATTTTTTAACTAGATACAAGGGACAAATCTGTAAAACATCCTCTTCAAGGCTAGAAGCTTTACTTTTGCATTAACTAGGCTTGACTAAATTCCTCGACATTATTATTACTTTTTAATCATATTTCAAGATTTTATGTGCTAATGGCAGTCGGTCAGCCTGACATGTTTTTAAGACATCAAGAAAAATGTACTTGGCTGCACTGGCAGCCAAATGTGCTTGTTTTAAGTGCAGGCATGCTTATAGCTAGAAAACAAAAAGGCCTTACATTTGACAGGGCATTTTTGCAGTGATATCCTCTCCTTCTGAGGAAAAAAGTGGATCCACTTATTTATTTATTTATTTCTTATGAATCCCATATTTGAATGCTGAAACAATAATTACACACTATTCCATGTTAATGTCAATCTAGGAAGTTAAAAAACAGAATACTAAATTCTGTTTTCCACGCTCTCGTCAAACATCTGTGTACAATGAAGCAGTGCCACACAACAGTGCCCATGTTTTGCCTGCCATATGTCCTGCCCAACTGTTGCTTTGTGTAAAATCTACAGTCAGAGGTAATGAAACATGCAGTCTCGGTAAATAAATAGGAAAGCAAAGATACCAACAGTAGTACACTTGTTGTTTTTATCATCATTGTATCTGTGTTGTCATTCAGTTCCTTAAACACAATGGTGATCTTAAAGAATTAAATAGGACATAGTATGCTCGTTTTCAGGTTCATACATGTTTACATGCTTCAGATTATTATTTTTCTCAAACTGTCTGTCTGAATATCCCTGTATTCACGCTCTGTTTTAGCACCTGTCTCTTTAAAACCCCCCTCCTGAAAAAGCCCAGTCTGCTCTGATTGGTCTGGGTCTTCCGCATCTGCGCTCTCGGCGTCTCTGCACCGGGGGATTGACTTAACTGCACTGTAGCAGCACTTTCTACCTGTGTATAGTATAGTTGTGACATCACATCCCCACGGAAATCCTGACGGCTCGTTTAAGGGCACAGTTTCTGAACACGTGCTGTGTGCATTTCTCTGTTTTGATACTTTCACCTTCTATATAAGCACCTAGACCTGCTTTATAATAAAAAAAAGACACTTTTTTGTTACAATATCGGACCTTCAAAGAAGAAATTATATTGAAAAACAACCTGAAAATTCATTTTTAGCGCAAATACAGTCATAATACAAGGGTAGAAAAATAACACAGGGTTGCTTTTCCCGTCCGCAGAATCCAGTTGTAATGGTAAGCCAGTGATATAATGCATGTTAGCCTTAGCTGCATTTGCACTATATATATTCAGAATTTTGACATAGAAGGGAAGCAGATGGGGAGGGATAAAAAAATATATATAAATGGGGGAAATATATACTTTAAGGTTTATTAGGCTAGTGTGCAATCGCAGGCTGCTTGCTCAGGGAAATCGGTGCCCCGGGGTTATATCCCGTCCCCATGGCTGCTCACAGGGAGATATTGCAAGAAAGAAAAGGAGGATGCATGTGTGTAAGCAGGGTGGGAGGGTTGGGGGATCGTAGGGGGATGGGGTTTGCGAAAGGGAGGAAGAATGAAGCAGCTAATACTTGAGATGAGTCTTCCATTTAATGGAAAATCTCGTATGTGCGGTAATGAGTTTACTCGTCAGCGCATCACGGGCACGCTCTCCTCCGCGCATGAAACCGTGCCACCAAATGCATTAACCCACTCAGTAATTTAGAGTGAGAATCTAAGAAATGCTCGAGTCATTCAGGTGTGTCAATTAAGCGGCGCTGAGAATAGTTTCGTGATGCATGCTTTAACAAGGAGAAAAACACGGCTTATTGATTGATTTATTGTCTCGGAATAACACACGCAATTATTAAAAACGTTCACAGAAATCCCCACGGTATATTGCATTCACTCTCAGATTTCAACTATGACATGCCGGCCCGAATTAAAGACTGGATTTATGAATCAGGATTTGCTCATTTAAGGCATGTTTATATCTTGTTTCTGCCCTTTTCCAGTCTTTATCTCTTTCTGCTTTCCTGCAGAGACCCTTCATCCTCCTGACAACCTGTTCCTCTCAACCCATTTTAATTTACTCCGCCATATGCTCGGCTGCAGCTTTCGAACAGCATATAGCTCATGAATAACCCAGTGAGTTAAATCTCTATTTTGCACCCCGAACGCTTTATTTATTTATTTGCCGTGCTTGCAGATCTAATAGGAGACATCAGTCATGGTTAAAGTGATCAAATAGGAAAACAGGTTTCACTCCATTGGATGCTTTGTAGTTTTGTGGGATTTCGGTTCTGCTTCTTTTGAGCCATATTGCATCACATCAGGAATGAAAGTCCCTGCAGTCCATGTGGATATATATGTTACCTTCTGATTATTAGGTAAAGGTAATGGTTATAGAACATTGGTTAATGTAAATTAAAAATGTGCAAGGTGCACAAGAGAACAGCGAATCCTCGTCGTTTGTTCCCGCCCTCTAATATGAGCGTTTCCTAAATTAGCAGGAAATACAGCTACAGCTACAGCTGCACGATATGAGGAAAATATGCAATATCCGATAACGGTGTTAAATAACACGCTAATGATATTACTTGCGATAAATAAACAGATAATAAAGTATACTCTGCCTTTCTGCTCTTTCAGTGTCCTGCTAAAATGCAACAAACTGCTTGTTTAATTAAAAAAAAAAGGAAGTTATTCATTTTTTCCAACACTCATTTATTGAACTGAACACAAAAGGCACCATAAAAACAGTGCAGTTTTCTACTAATACTGTCTTTAACTAACTCAAAAAATCCCTGAGTGTTGTTTTTTTTTTTTGCAATACGTGCCAGTCTTTCGCGATGTGTTTAAAAAAAGATATATTGTGCAGCCCCACTATGTGCATGATGTTTCTTGGCTTGAAATATATAGAAGAATCCAAAACACCAACAACAGAGTTCATGTCAGTAATATATAGACACAAACGTTTTGATCAATGAATGACGATACAAAACAACTGAGGATAAAGTTAGACTGTTAAGAAGTCATGTCAGTGCCGGGTATCACGGTGTATCAGGGTGTTTAGAAATCCAGACAGCATGAATTTCAACACCGCTCCTCTTTATACACAGTGTGTATTTGTGTTACTCGCGGGACTCGTGTACTCCCGCCAGTGCGTCGCTGTAGGCACCTACAATGTTTGTTTCATCAACCGTGGCGGAAATAACCACTATTTCTGCTTTGTACCTGTCGTGGAAGTCCCAGATACGACTGAAAACTAATCAGCGTCGTGTCTGGATTAAAAAAAAAACATCACACTGAGGAACACACGGCTCGGTGAATTTCACTACTTTCTTCAGGAAGTAATGTTACGTCCAGCGCTACTTGAGGTGCTGATTATTATTTTTAATTACAATAAATGGCTCAAAAGTACACCGAAATGACTACAGCATGCTGCTGATTTGTAAAATAGCATGAATTGATGCTTTGTCACGTCCAACTGCAAGACGACAAGCTAACAACTTTTAAAATGTTTGTTTTCTGAATGGAGTCTGGCTCCGTCAATATTTCTTTTTTCACACGAATACCGTCATATACCGTTATACCTCGGTAAAATAGCAAGACAGTATGAAAAAAAAAATAGATACCACCCTAGCCTACCACACAGACAGAAGGGAGGATATAAAAAAAAACCACAAACAAAGCTTGGAGTGTTGAAGTAAATCAAATCGTCACACTTTTATTAGATATCTCAGAGAGCCGTCAAAGCAGTCGTGATGGCTCTCTACCTCAGTTGTGTCACGTCAAAAGAAATTTTAACACAGACGACAAAAACGGCACAGAAGAAGTAGACACTGTGACCTGCTACGTCCCCAAATGAATTTGGACATAAAATAGGTCTCACAGAGTAGAGGACATTTGCCCTGTGGCGAATGCCCTTCCTTGTATACAATTCATATAAAGGCTAATATTACCTCGTCCTTGCAGTTATTGCTTTGTGGTGTCCTGAGTGGTTTGGCGTCTGTGACCTACATCTGTTTCTCTATAGTGAAAATCATTCGGGATTTCTCACAACTTTCCCAGTCACAGTGTGTTTAATAAACTTTTCGTATGCTCGGATTCATGCACTTCAGAAGATGTTGCTCAGATGTATTTGCGTGAATGTAAAATGATTGAGATGTCAACACATTAACATTTTTTCCTCATGATTTGAAGACAGCTGGATTTGTCATTAGTCACTTTTAATGAAAAAGCCCAGTGTGCTGTGATCGGTCAGTGTCTCAGGGTCTTCCGCATCTGCGCTCTCGGGGTCGCTGCACCGTCATTGAAGCTGGGGAATAACTAGCTGCACTTTCTACCTATGTATGTATAGTATAGTTGTGACATCACAACTTCTCGTTAGTGCTGGCGGCTCGTTGAAAGACACAGTTTCTGAATACGGGCTGTGTGCGTTTCTCCTTGAGCATTTTAATACTTTTATAGTATTTATATAGCACCCAGACCTGCTTTATAATAAAAACAAAAAACATGGAAATATGGGACGTTTAAGATACTACATGACTTAGAGTGCTCGCTCCTTTTGCATTGCTGAGTGCCTCACTTTTTTTTTTTCACAAGCGTGCCCTGAATGCATCGAGTTGAAAAAACTCGACCAACGTCATGAAGTGTTTCTTCCCGTTGTCCAATCAGATGAATTGTTTTGTGTTCAGCTAACGTCAGCTCACTGTCAACGTCGCTCTAAGGCAAGCTGCACAACATATCTGAACAAACGGCCGATTTAAAACCAGCTCTGTTTCATCTTAGTGTGGGCAGTGTCTGTGGGACTGGACCTCCGCTGCTCTGGACCTCCATGCAGCGGTGCCACACACACACTGCCCACAGAGCGGGATGTAAATCAGCAAAGTATTCCTCAGGTCCTAACGCTGAGGAAAAACAATCCAGCCTACAGAACGCAGCCCCATGCAGACTGCTAAAAAGCGCTCTGTCTGATCTGGTGGGTTTTTCAACCTGCAGACCTGCAGTCTGATCAAGAGCATTATATGCTCTATATAACTCACCCTTGGTTCAAACAGTGCAGGCAAGCTGTCACTTTTATTATGCATATGAGCACCACAACAGATGACGAGATCAATACCTCTCTCATATCTGTCTGTTAAATATGAAGCTACCGCCTGGAGACAGTTTAGCATAGCTTAGCATAAAGACTGAAATCAGTGGGCTCTGTACAACGATATTCCAAGCAATTCCTTTAAATGTTATGTACTATTGAGTATAGAGGTGCCATGATTTCAATTCTAAATCGAAAATCGATCAAAAGCAGGATCGGCGATTCCCCTATTTTAAATAAATTATTTTAATTTGACCATATGGCCTTAGTGTGGTACATTCTCCTCAAACATATGGCAGTCATATACACACACTTGATACCAAGTAGCCTATCTTTTTAAAGATGATATTTATGAATCAAGACTCCATAGTCAAACAATGCCATAGCAGTCAATGCTACAATAACTTACAGTTAAATCCTTGTTAAATATTATTTTAGGTAGTTAAACCTCATTACATTGCACGAATATGAATTATAAAACCAACTTTGTTCATAACAACAACTTGTCTTTATTTAACTTTCATGATTTGTCTCATAGACTATTTTACACTCAACGATGAAGAGGCGCAATGTTAAGCCAGCCGGCTTTCGCTTTAACGAGTCAAAATCGTGTTGTATTTTCACCATCGACTTCACTGTCGGCACATTTCTCTGTGTTTTTCTTGTTTTCTGTTGTCTGTTGTTTACACGGCTAAGAGGTTTTAAAAATGCCCGTTTTCTGTGCAATCAACATACACTTACGTCACACACGGTTGTGTTAGGAGAGTACCTGCTCTGAAATAAGAGCCTCAAAACGGCTTTCTAAGAACTAAGATAGCTCAAACACAAGAAAAAAGGGGGTTCTTAGTAAGGATAGACTGATTAATCGGTCGGCTGATGAATGACATTTTGGATTTTTGGACTAAGAATGTCCTTAATCGAGGACATCCCTAAAAAAAAAAAAAAAATTGGCACTATAAATCGGCCATCAGTTGCCCTGCTCTCGAGGTATTGGTATCAACATTGGCCACTGAAAAACCCATATCGATCGACCACAAGTTCTTAGAACTATGCAGAAGTTCCTCCTGTCTGAAAACGCCTTTGGTAGCAGATAGTTCTAATGTGGGTGTAAATAGCCCAAAATAGATGTATCATCTAGAGGCAACATGCTGTGTATTTACATGTCTGTTTGTGTACATCTCCACTAAAAATACACATGCACCCATTATTATATTTTACAGTATTTTAATAGTTGTTTGCATGTACAGTGTGCAATATCTTCAGACTATTTTTCCATCTGTAGAAAAATAAAAGGGCCTTCTCTGTCAAACTGATTTGTCCTCCGTGTAGAGACAATCATGACTGTGAGGCACTGTAAAAGCAAAATACGAATCGCTTACCAGTGCAACTAGAGAGAAGAAAAGGGCTTGACAGCATCAGCACATTCTTGCACCGTGCTGCTATCTCATATCACGCACTCATCTGACGATTCTGATATTGTGGATTTCTTTATGAAATAAACATGGTGTGGAGAGGAGAGACGGCCTGAGCCAAGAATCCAGGAGCGGCCGCAGATTTGATCGCAGGCTCAAGGAAAAGCAAAAAAGGCAAACCAGATTGGATGGCCAAGACAAAATAATTGGACTTGTGTTGGTAACCTGAGTGGACACAGACCCATTTATCTCCCTGTCTGAGGCCCAGAAAGGTCACAGTAAAGAATCCTGATTGTGAAACCATGCAAACCATTACTGATGTAAGGAACTCTTTCTCTCTTTTGCTTTGACTGTAAAGACTTCCTGTTATCCATTATGAGGTTTTTGCCTCATTCATCCTGCTGGCAAGCTTACTGTATTGGTACTTTTTTTTCCTAGCAAACCTTTATTAGTATGGCACCTTTAAAAACAGAAGTTACATTGCTTTAGGCAACAAAAAAAAGAGAGGAGAGGGAAAGATTAAAGAAAAAGAGAAGACAATAGCGTTGCAGGGATGACATATGTTTGTAGGCTCTGGATCCCTCGACAAAAAGCCAATGGGATTTTCCCATTAGATTTTGTATTATTGTAGAAAATAAACTCTGTGGCAAACAAAAGTGCATGTTTTGTTCAAGATAATCTTCACAAATGACGCTATAAACGAACTACGCCGTGGTCACATGACTTCAACGTCACCGCTACTAAGTTGACGATGACGTTTAAACGTCCCCGACAAACTCTGTGGTTTGTGAAGTGTGGTATTTACTGACACATTTTATGTCGTAGAACAAAACGTTTAAATCTCTGTGTTAACCACAGACCTTATTTCAGGCATTTATCCAAAAACCCATTAAAAAAACTAATTGACTTCCAGACAAGGGAACCGCAAGGGCAAAAATGCTCACTCATTTCTGGGTTTTAGGACTCATTCCTGCAGCAATCACGACGAGGAGCCCAGTAGGGCTGCACAATAAATCGTTTTTTAATTGCAATCACAATATCAATTTGCCCAAAATGATATCCTTATTCTACATAAACTATAAATAAACTATTAAAAAACTGTTCAATTATATACATAATTTCTTATTTTCTTTTTGCAGATATGCAGTGCTGCCAGATTGCGTTGGTTGGGCTACTTTTGATTATGTTGGGCTGGGAAAAATATGTTTTTGTGGATTTTTTTCTTTTTCAAAAAATAGTCAAAAACGCATAAAAAATGTAGTAAACTCCATTGTGTCCACTCACACATATTATAGACTCATTTAATTTGAGAAATATTTGACTGACATGAGTTGTATTCAGTCATTGTTGGGGATGATGGAGGACCTACAGTACCTTGATGTCATCATCCATGGTCCTCCATAATCCTATAGTTTTTAAATAGGTTGGATGTTGGTGTTTTTTTTTTGTGACTCACATTTAATGGCAGTATTTGATCACTTTATTGTAGCTACAACACCAGAGGTGCATTTCCCAATTTATGTATTTGGTTGTCTGACTGCACTCTTGATGAAGATATGTGTTTTCTATTGCATACATTTGTAATGGGTTTTACACAGATTTGGCAAGGTTATTATTTGGGCTGTTTTTTTACTGAATTGGGCAGTTTTATAGTAAGTTGTGATTGGGCTGCAATGATGATTGCTGGGTAATATGTATGTTGATGTCAATTTGATCATGATGCGATACACGGTAGCCAGTTTAGCCGCAAAATCTGTCCAAACCGACAAGCTGACCGTCTGCAAGCCAAGCGAGCAGTCATGCCTTTCAAACATAAAAGCGGCAGTAAGGAAAGAGAAAAGAACATTAGGATTCCTTTGGCTTTTATTTTATAATCAGTCGCCAGAACACGGACGACCCCCCTCCGAGCATCAGTTCGACTGGCGTCGGCATCGAGGCTGCCTTCAGTGTGTGTGTGTGCTTCATAACTAGCGTGCAACAGGGCCCGTCATTATAGCGTGCACTGGGGCCCATTGTAACTACCTTGCACCACTGCGTCGCATAAATAAAAAAGTAGTGCCCCTTTGAGCTGCTGTACATGATCAATAGACGCGACATAGAACCCCAAAGACAATGTGCTCGCGGGTTCCAGTGTATTCAGTTGTCCTCTTGTTTGGCCACGAAAGACCACATTGAAGCGCAGGCATCCTTGGAGCTTTTTGTTTTGATGTGGCTCATTCCTTTTTCTCCTTTTTGTTCCGGAGACCTTGGTGAAATGTTGATTGAGCTTTTGAGCACCAGATAGCCTTGGAGAAAAGAGAGGAGAAAAAAAAAAGGATCTGTCGTGTAAATAACGTGATCTACACTGGGACGCACAAACACCATGTCCTGTTCAGTAAGATTACCCAAAACTACAAGTCGCAAGGAATCACAGCAAAGAGAGTTCGGAGGGAAGATGGAGACGAGGAAAGAGAGGAGGGACTGAGATGAGAGGGAGAGGGGGGGGAGAGAGTCAGTGGAAACTGCATGCCAAGCTTTGTAAAGCACCAGGGATGAAACATCGCTTTCCTCATAAGATGATTATGTTGTTAAATGAGATATGGCAATACTCTTGTAAGCGCTTAATCCAAGGATCTCCAGCTGCCATGCAAATGTAGCAGATGTCAGCAGGATGACACAAAGCTGAGGAATGAGCAACCAAAATTCTCCTCACCCCCCCCTCCTCCTCCTCCTCCTCCTCGTCTTTGTCCTCCTCCTCTGTACGCTCATTGTACTAACACGTATTCAGCAGGAGCCGTGGCAAAACACACAGCTGGTCAAAAACTACCGCACGCAAAAAAAAAAACAACACACACTTTTTGTTGTCTTTAAGGCGGGGGGGGAAATCTCTGAGATGTAGCCAAGCTTTAAGGCTTTTCTGAAGTTGCCTAAACTTGGTAATGCTTGGATGTTCGGACCTACTTCTAAGAAGCTGCTTCTTTCTGAAGTTTTCTCTAAGCTTCGCAGTGCTTTCATGCAGCTCGCTGGGCATTCCCAGGTGGGATTTTAGGGGTGGGTGGACCGAATCGGAGTGGATTTCCTCAGGGGACATTAAAGTAAAATGTTTGAGTCGTCCCCGTGGGATTCACGTTGATGACATCATGACTATGGAAGTGCGTGCGAGCGCCACTCCAGGCCCATTAAATCAGATAGCATGATCATTTAGTCTAATTTGCCATCAGAGCCACTAATTGCATCTGACTGTCGACTCCGGAGAGTATTGTAATTCCCTTGAACTGGTTAAAGTGACTGTGATGGGCTCTGCTTGAACCTGTTTAATGGAAGCTGATGGATGCTTTGTTTTGCTTATTCTTTATCGTTTTCTTTTAATAGCAAAGATATGAAAATGCAATTCATAATCATACTTTTACATTTTGTACTTTGTACAAAGTGACCTAGTTCAGATTTACACATCAGGAGGAGGATGGGACGGTGGATGGAGGTGTAACCTGGATAATACAGCTGCCAGCCAGCAGACAGCAGAAAACCGCTGTTCGATACCAACAAAACCGGGTGTTTTTCAACGAGTTTGGGACATTTCTAGCTGTGGTTCTAGAGACAAAAACTGGTATTTTTAAGGAGTTTGAGATGTTTCTAGACATGGTTCTGGTGACCAGAACTGGTATTTGTTGATGAGAGTTCAGGACATTTATAGCCGTGGTTCTGGTGACCAAAACAGGGTTTTTTAACAATCGTTTTGGACATTTCTAATTGTTGTTCTGGTGGCAAAAACAAGTATTTTTTAACGAGAGTTTTGGACATTTCTAGCTGTCATTCTGGTGACTAAAACAGGTATTTTAACAACAGATTGGGACATTTCTAATTGTTGTTCTGGTAGCAAAAACAAGTATTTTTTAACAAGAGTTTTGGACATTTCCAGCCATGGTTCTGGTGACAAAAACATTTATTTTAACAAGAGATTGGGACATTTCTAACCATATTTCTGGTGGCAAAAACAGAGTTTTTTAACAATAGTTTTGAACATTTCTAATTGTTGTTCTTGTGGCAAAAACAAGTATTTTTTAACGAGAGTTTGGGACATTTATAGCCGTGGTTCTGGTGACCAAAACTGGTATTTTTAACAAAAGTTTGGGACATTTCTAGCTGTATTTCTGGTGGTCAAAACAGGGTTTTTTAACAATAGTTTTGGACATTCCTAATCGTTGTTCTGGTGGCAAAAACAAGTATTTTTTAACGAGAGTTTGGGACATTTCTAGCCATGGTTCTGGTGGTCAAAACAGGGTTTTTTAACAATAGTTTTGGACATTTCTAATTGTTGTTCTGGTGGCAAAAACAAGTATTTTTTAACGAGAGTTTTGGACATTTCTAGCTGTCATTCTGGTGACAAACACAGGTATTTTAACAAGAGATTGGGACATTTCTAACCATATGTCTGGTGGCAAAAACAAGAGTTTTTTAACAATAGTTTTGGACATTTCTAATCGTTGTTCTGGTAGCAAAAACAAGTATTTTTTAACGAGAGTTTGGGACATTTCTAGCTGTAGTTCTGGTGACCAAAACAGGTATTTTAAGCCAAAACGTTTCCTTTTCCTAACCCTTACCAACCTGATCCACAGTACCACACGTTACCACACAGCCTCGTCACAACATAAAATTAAAAATCGAAACGTAAAGTATCATATAAAACGTCAGATATCTGTGGTGTGCAGAAACGTACATGCCAACATTTATTCTGTTCGATTGAGTTGTCATCCTCTCTGTTGTTTCTCTCCTCTTTAGTTCGAACCATCTCCTGAAAGAATTGCATTGAATCTCGCAGTGTATCATTTAAGCAGCGTCAGTTCACTCCAAATACAAAACAAACGTAAGATCTGAAAAATTATACGACCGTACTGTACATTGAGATCAAGCTTGTCAAATCACAGTCGTCGGAAACATTTACCGTCGAGCCTACCGGGAGGCGCTTTTTGCGTGCGAATCTGATGTCTCTAACTGCCCCTTTCTCTTTTCCTTCCCCTTTTCTTTTATCATTCTTTTTTCTTCCAACTCCCTTCTGCAGCTCACAGAGCTTTGTGCTCGTGTTTGAGTTCTCGCTGGCTGACAGGTTGTCACAGATAATAAGTTTTAATTCCCCGTGTGGGACTGAAACTCACTTGCCTTGTAATTTCCTCATAATTTTATTCCCTTTTGAAGCCCTTGAATGTAGATTGGTGAGATGTCAGTTGTGAGTGTGGTAAGCTGAGATAGTAATGTATTCCGCTGCACTAAGACTGGACTCTTTGTCAAATTAAAGGGAAGAAAGCACATTCTTTCATGTTTTAATTTGAATCGAACATAATCGTGTCGCAGGTGCATGATCAAGCATAATCTTTATTTATTTATTTTAAGTCTGAGCTTCGGAGAAATTCTTTTCAATACTCGGCTCAGTCGGCACTCTAAAATGTTGGTATTTTACATTTCTGCAAACCACGAGTATGTTACATTTGTAAGTTTCATATGTATCACATCGACATTTCCAAAGTGATGGAAGTTCAGGTCGTATGTATGTGAGCTGGGTTGGAAATGAGGTCAGGACAAACGAGTTATTTTAACTTAACCTTTGATTTTTGTTATTTATTGATTTATTACGGAATTTACTTAACAAATGTCCTTATTTTAACCCAAACCACAATGTTTTTTCCTAAACTTACCCACCTAGTTTTGTTGCATAAAGTGAAATTTCCACATCTTTTTTTTTTATTATAAAGTAGCTCTTGG
Organism: Heterobranchus longifilis; assembly: GCA_028570985.1. Taxonomy (NCBI): domain Eukaryota; kingdom Metazoa; phylum Chordata; class Actinopteri; order Siluriformes; family Clariidae; genus Heterobranchus; species Heterobranchus longifilis. The sequence continues at coordinate 18,971 of JAOVVB010261165.1, forward strand.
TGTTATATAAATACTGTGAAAGTATCAACATGCTCAGAGAAATGCACACAGCTGGTATTCAGAAGCCTCGAAATGAACTGGCAGGACTTCTGTGCGGTTGTGATGTCACAACTATACTGTATATAGGTGGAAAGTACGAACCTGAAAATCAGCAT
>JAOVVB010261188.1:0-19118 GCA_028570985.1 Heterobranchus longifilis
CCCCCCCCCCCCCCCCCCCCCCCCCACACACACACACACACACACTCCCTCCCATTTCTCCCCTCAGCCTTCAACCCCCATGCCTCATCTTTTTTCTTCAAACCCCACACAAAGCCCATCTATCAATAGGCTGCAGGGCTCTCTCTGGTTTGATGAAGTGTCTCTCATTGAATAAGGCAGATAATACATTTGGAGGAGTGCAGAACAATCGCCATTAACTCTGATCTCTCCCTCTGAACAGTCAAAGCCCATCATGGAAATTCAATAGTGGTCAAGCTAAATGGATAAATGTTCACAGTCCACCGTAACATTCTAATTGATTTCCCTTCATGAGATAATCCACTCTCCTCAATAGTGGTCCCCGCCACTCCCTTTCACCCCTGCCACCCCTCTGTGGAGATAGTGCAAATATCTCAGGGCGGAGAAAAAAAAAAAGGGGTATGCATTCATCTATTTGAGAAGTGGCAGGTTCATCTCCTCATTTTGATGTAGTGGAGAGGCTTGAGTCCATTTTCTGTGACCTGCCAACCTCTGCCATACTGACCTTTATGTGAGGCTCGGTCTCCATATCCAAGCCCCCATAACACCTCAAGAGACATTAAAAGGCACCTCTCTCTCTCTGTCTATCGCTCTCTGTAATTGGAATTCAAAGCAGCTAGTGCCGCGTCTCTCTTCATTGGTCACTTCCACTTATTTCATAATGCGTCTCGATTCTTTCATTATGAGAGCCGTCTGACTCATATTTGCACCTTGATGCCCTCATAATGTCTAAGAACATGGGCAGAATACAAATGTGCTCTTTCTACTGCCTGCATTTCCACCTTGTCTTCAACTGCAGTGCTTCCATGCAATCTTCAGCTAACAGCCTATTTTTTTTTTTTTTTTAGAAAAGGATATGAACTAGTTACAGAGGAAGTGAGAAAGAGAGATGATGGAGCAGGCATGTCAGGAACATGTTGGGAGCCACTTAAAAGGCCTCATGAAAACATTTGTCAATTTGCACAATGTAAACAGGCTGTAACAATGTGTGTTGGGGTCAGCAGGTCAAACCCATGGATCATGCATCAGCTGGCACGTGGTTATTGTTCCACTCAGCCTGTCAAAGCAGGGGCAGAGGGTGTGAGCATGAGTGTGTGTGACAGAAGATGTGGAGAAGAGGCGCAGAGGCCTTCGGGGTGATCAGAACTCAAACACCGTGCTATTATTAGAATGCCACTAGAAAGCACAATCTGGGTTGTTTAATGAGCCTTTACCACAGTGTTAAAAAGAGCCTCAAGTTAATTTCCTGAAACAATATGCTTATAAAAGACTGGGGCAGGTTGTAAACCAAAATCATTATGCCTTATTAAAGCACAACTATTTCTAAAAGTCATAATGTAGCAACATATAGCGTTCATGTACACCACTGAGCAAGCAGCACTGCTTTTTCATTTCATTTCATTTTAACTGTCAGGAACTTTTGTGAGTAAAGGTCTTTGCACACCGAGTCTGTATCATTCATCCGAAATTGCCACATGTTTAAAAATAAATACGACCTCACGTCAATCATGTTTACACATTGACTCCAAAAACTGTCATTAAACCGCCATTAAAGTTTTCGGAATAGATTCAATTTTCTGCATTTTTTCGCATCCGTCAAAAGCCTGTTGTTTGACCACAGATAGCAGCTGCAAATTCACAACAGTAAATTTGATTGTCATGTACAGTATGTTAAGACTGACTGTTAGTAAGAAAACACTAAGAAGCAGTCAGTTACCACTGATATGACAACATCATTAAAACTGTTTTCCTACCATGTCACATCCAAACGAGAGGTTATAAAATACAAATTATATCATCCAACATAACAGCCAGCTACATCAGCAGTACACTAGCAACACATGCCCTTCCTTTGTGAGTCCTTAGCCAGTGGCCAGAGTTGGTAATGTGGTGCAAACCAAATGCTACAGGGTCTTGACAGTGGGGGTGTTGTAAATGTCTACACGACTGGCTCATAGTGACCCTTGGCCTCGGGTTTCACCGTGCAGCTTGATTCACCAAGCGGCCTCGCCTGCAGCAGTGTGAAGCGGCAGCAGACAACCAGGCTGAGATGCTGGCCATGGAGGCGGAGGTCAGCACTGGGGAGATGGCGTGAGGGCAAGGGTGTCGGGGTGATGTTATCTATCTCTCTCTGACAGCCAACAGGCTTTCCATCAAATGGGTTGGCCCATATGGGTCAGACTGTAGGGGAATGTGATTTAACCAAAGCTGCACTGCACACTGTGTGTGTGTATCACTGTGAGCTGTGAATCAGCTTGTCCTTAAAAATGTCTGCAGGGCTGCAGAACGGAGCTGTTCCAAAACATTTCCGAGACACACATAGTTACACACATTATCTGAGTGTAACGAGGTTGGGAACAGTGATCAGACAAGAAGACAGGCTTTAAATAAATCGTTTAACCCACTGGGATGAAAGGTGAGTAGTGACTGATGGATGTCTTCACACTTACATGTTACATATTACATGTGTCAAACAGTAAGTATACTCCGTGCAAAGAAAAACATTCGTCTACCATGTTCTTGAGTATGTTGGATGGAGTTGTCAGGAATTATATAGTGTTGAGAAAGTATAAACCCATCAGTCAAGTTAACAAAAGGTCAGAGGCTCCCAGACAAAATTGTACAGCCAACAGTAAATCCCTGTCTGAGCGGGGGATGTTAGACCACTACCATGCTTGATCAGGGCATTGCCTTCAGCTACACTGCTGCCCAGAGCCAACCTTGGTGGTGGGAGGAGATCAGTTTGTTTTTTTGAGGGGCTTGACGGGTGGTAAAATTGGCTCCTGGAAACCTGCCAACCCTTCGACTGACTCATCAGCAAAGACCCAGGAGGAGACCTTGAGACAGACAGAGCCCTCTTGTTGTCAGGCCTCAGATCTACCTAGGTGTGGGTTTAAGCCATGCCAGATTTTTGTATTGTGTTTTGATGCCTCCTCTTTCCAAAACTCCTGTAGGCGTAATGTAGGCAATCATGCATGACACAGCCTAAGGTAGCGACACATGGGCCCAGCACTGGCTCATAAGCCGTTGGAATTCTGCATTTGAGCAGACTTTATTGGACCAGACAGGACAGGAAAACCTTGTCAGATACCTCAGGAAAAAATGCATCAAAACAAAACACAGTCCAAAACAAAGCAAACCACTTGCGCAGAGATGCATTAAAGATGCATTACAGTAACACTGTGGTTGAAAAGTTGGCAAGGTAAGGAGCGAGAGCCACAACACTGAGTTTCAGAAAATATGTCCTCAATTATGTCCAACCAAAGCCAATAATCAAACAACCTCAAACACGTCATTTCATATTTGTCTTCCTTGATACTGAGTGACAGGCAGAACAATCAAATTAAGTTCCTCTCAGCAAACCCACAAGTGTAATTATGCACTAAGTAGGAACAAATCAACACACGCAGTGCAGTTGTATAGTAATATTGACACGCAGTACTTACAGCAGTGAGAGTGAATAGAACTTAATAGACTCTGAAAGGAGCAGTTGTCTTTTCCACTGTCAGTTTCAATTAGTAATTTAAGGTACAAGCCTCTTTTCATGAATAAGAATGATAATTAAAAACGGTTAAAAAAAACCCCAAAAAACCTTCTATAATATGAAAAGAACACAGCTTTGGTTTCTATTGTGATTTGAGAGTGACATTTCCTTTGTAAGGGCCCTTTGTTTCTAATTTTGTCATATCTCATTTCAATTCTTATATTTCAGGTTGGTATTTGTACTATTTGTAGTGTGGTGCTAACGATGAAACAGTCTTATTTGAGAGATTAGGAGTATGATCGGTACAGACACCGCATTGTGCACAGAACATGGTGGTAATGGCAGCAGCTCTGATCCTTATAATGACAGTAATGCCCTACACTCCAAAACCCAGCCATAGGTAATGCTACTGGGAGACACAGGAAGTAGGTCTTTATAACATCCACATTGCCCAGTTCCAATTTAAAGCCGAAATTATACTTTCTGCGTCCGCGAGTGCGCAAGGGTCCGCAAGGGTCCACTTGCCGTAAATGTCGTCATCAGAGAGTGTACGCATAGGCTCTGTGTGATCATCTACATACCGGCAATTTGGTGTGACTGTCAGACTTGTCTGCGCAGCTACTACCCTATACTGGTAGCGTAGCAATCTACTGTATATGTGTGAAACACATAGCCACTAATTGCAATGACACTGAGATCTGAGGGTCTCTTCAAGTACAACTATGCATCTTTCAAATGTTGTATACATTAGCTGAAAGTAAAATTGTGAGGCAGTGCACTGCTGTTGTGACACAGATCACTGTGAGCATATGTTCAGATATGCAGCTGTATTTACCATATAAATGCAGCGTGCTAATTGGTTAAGCTTCTAAGTACAGTATGTTTACACACACTACTGTGGCAATGACAGGGACATAATAACCACACGTAACACTATATTTAAGTACAAGCACGAGGATTTTAGCCACATTTTAGACTATTTATACATTAAGAATTTTTTTTTTTAAGTGGTAATTTCTGCTTCAGTCCAAACATTTTATGCAGATGATATAATTGCAGTTTATAACTGTCCCACCTACATCGAAAGGTGGCCACAGTGACAGGCGAGGGTAGCGACGTGATGAATCAAGCGGCGGGTGCGATCATTTGAAAATTCCCCTGGCAGATGTGGTTGTGTGCGCGTCTTTGATTAACTTCATTAATATACATGCCTCGCTCTGATACACAGGCAGTGGCATATGGTAAAAAGCAGGAACAGGAAAGAAGTGATTTGCTGTTTGCTCTGGAAAACAAACAAGCCAACAGGTCCTAGCAGATGGCGCTGTGTGCGATGCTGGTGGGAGGCAATGTGCTGCATCGGCGCTGCCGCCAAGCAGGAGCTCTCCTGTGGATGAAGAGAAGTCTGACTATCGCCCTCGGCCTGCCGCATGGTAAACAAATAAAGCGTCCTTCTGCTTTCCTGTGTGTTGAGCTTTTTATCCTGCGTTGATCTTACCTCCTGATTTCAAAGCACAAAAAAGAGCTTGTTTTTGGCAAGTTAAAGTGCTCTAGGCTTGATGCTCCTCAGAAAGCAGCTTAAAGAAGAAATGTGTTTAATAATGGCTTGTTTGTGTGCAGCTCTCATTTCCCTCTCTGTTCCCTTCGTCTTCCCTCAGCATGCCTGCAAGGGCACTTTCTACTTTGTTCCCATTTATATAGGAAAGTTGGCGGCTCATTTACATTGATAATAGATGTTGGTTATGCATCAGCAAGAAATCACAGTTTAAACAGGGTTGTACCTTTTATACTGCATGTATCACACAGTGAACTACCAAATCTACAAATAATATGCAGGGAATTAGAAAGTTAAAGTAATAAGTATAAGGGATCAAATGTATATTGAACAAAGGGATGGTGCATTTGCCATCTGGTTACATCCACTCAGCTATTTAGCTGGCAAGGTAGAAACTAAGAACAGAAATCTACTCTACGGCCCCTTTCCCACATGCACTGCAGCCCTGAAATTATCTAGACATTATTAAACAGACGTTACCCTGCCAGCTCCCAAGTACAAAGTCCATGTCCAATTGAGCCCATGTGCGAGAATTCACGGCGAGGGAGCGGGCGTGTTGATGAAGGTTCATTTACACAAAAAACGGCAACGAAAATGTCTAACTGGAGAGATGATGAGATTCAGGAACTTCTGTCGGTAAGGGCCGATGCCAAAATCGTCAAACAAATTCAAGGAATGGCAAGAGACACAGCTGTTTATGACTTGATTATGAACCGGCTACGTGCCCGCCGTGTAATCCGCGTCATGTCCTGCCTCCTGCACGCTCTACCCAGGCGCCACCGATCGCCGAAACCACACGGAGTATTTCCAGTAAGTGAGAACGCATCTGACATGGACAATCTCCTGTTGTGTGCTACATGTGTGAAAGGGCAACTCCGGACAATGTCTGGACCTGATTCTCTGGACAATGTCCGGAGTTGATGTGAGAAAGTGAACATCTTCACATCTTGTTGAAGCGCCAACGTTGTCTTATTGATGATGACCATTTTATGATCAGTGACCACAGAATCAGGGATTGTGTTCTCTACCTCAATCCTTATGGAACAATTCCTCAATTCCTCAATCAAATCCCTGATTTGATGATCTCTGCCAAGAAGCACTGAGTCTGTTTCATTGGCCCAAAGCTCTATAAAGTCCCTGTGCTGAATGCTCATGTTTACTTTGGCAGTTTTCAGTGTGGCTCCCTAAAACAATCCCTGATCAGCATCAGCTCATATCAGTGAACCTTTAACAGCCAAACCAGGATTCATAAAGAACATCACATACTGTACAGTCTGCATTAGTACAGCGCATTACATTAAGATTCAAAGTTCAGAGCACAAGTTCGTTTGCATATATTTTGATTCAACTACATTTCACCTTTGTTATCCAAAGCAGAGGATGGACCAGGTATGTGAAAGGATCAGAGGGGATAGGGGGCGGGGGGGGGATAAAGTGCTTAGTTGGCCGGTTGTTCAAGAGTGACTATTATCATTAGAGCCTGAGGCCCAGTCCTCTAATGCTCTCCCCTGCTTTCCGACCTGCATATACCTTGCCCCAAGCCAACACGCTCCTATAGCGCACAGGCTGCCAGTATTGATGTGCTGAATAATTCAAAGAACGGAGACGATGGTCAAATGGGCTGACTGGAGTCTTAACATGAGCGGGTTGTTATTCTGCGGCTGAAGGTGTCACCATCTGTCTCTGATGACATCACATCAAGGAGACAAAATGGCCAATAGGACGATAACTGGTAGTAATGTAGCGACCTATTGGTAGATATGATACCAAACCCCAATTAATTGGTTGGACAGAAATAACACACACTGTTTAAACGTGGTGGACAAAACTATGGAAGAACTTAATGTAAAGGGATAGTAACTTTGAAGTGAATTAAAATTCAAACAATGCTTAAAATGTGGGTCACACGTTGAAGGGCAATTGGCACTATAGACTGTAATTCAACCATTTTTTTTTAATGTGTTACCTATGTACTTCAGCACACTGGATTTCCAACAAAACAATGACTAGGGGGTTAAACCGCTGCCTTTCAGCTTTAATTTAAGGGTGTTTAGGAATTGCAGCCCTATCAGGTCCAGAAAAATCTGGAGACTGTGTGTAATAGGTTTATGAATCCTTCACTTGGTGTAAACACCCTCAAAACTAAAACGCAGCACTTTAAATGTAGTCGTTTAATTTCAAATCCAACAGAAAATGTATCACTGTCCAAATACTTGTGGACTACTCATGTTAGTTGTAACGTTGTCTTTGCTGTCTGAGTACTTTGGGATATGCTTTCATGATTTCTGAGACTTTAATTTCACATATCAAATAATTTAGTTTTTTACTAATGCTGCAGCAATTTGAACACAGTTTGGACACTTTGATATTAGGATGGAGAGTTGGAGAAACTGTAGGAGAAATTATCTGCACTTGTATTTATAGCATGATGTAATACAGGTCTTCAACACAATATACTTATGTGGTATTCAAGTTAACATGCCTCGCATTACTCTAGCAAGTTTTACCGTGCTCATTTGTGTTTATTAGCATTATTCGCACAAGACATGTCGATGTATAGATACCAACAGCGTTTCTTTCCACCATATCTTTCTGTCATGGCCGAAATATCCACTACTGCTGCTTTGTACCTGTTGTGGAAGTCTCAGATACTTTGGAAAACCAAACACCGTCTTGTCAACTTCTTGACATCTTGGCCTGAAGCATGAAATAAAGTTCTTTTGCAGCCACCTTTTCTGAGAACTACTAAACTGAGGTGATTTCAAATTTAGTTTAAGTGGTGCTGATGAATACAGAGCATGTTTACTGTATGGTTCTGCTTAAACGCAGAAGTGAAGGTCAGATTAATTATTCAACAGCACTGACTGACCACATATAAAAGAGGTGACTGATGGGAATAATGGGAAGTGTGTTATTCCCTCCTGACTCAGCAGCTAGTCCATGAGTAAACACAGTATATTAGTCAGCTGTGTTAAAGGTTAGTGTTTGTGACTGTCACCACGGCTAATAAAAGGCAACTGGACAATTAATTTTCTCATCATCCCAACCATGGGTTGTTCATGCAATTTAATGGTTTGGTAACCTCGTCCATATACAGTACATTGCCAGTGACAACTTGCGAACAATGCTCGGATATATTTCACATTCTTATTATTTATTATTTTTAGGCCATTTCATTCTCTGAACTCCATTTCAAGTACAAATACAAGAAATAATGGTCTCATCTTGAGATAAATGTGGATTTCTACAATATCTTGTATTTTTTCTTTAAACTGTTTTCTTTTCATGGGCTGTAAGTGGTTTTGTTTTATGTATGGTGGGGTGGAATTCATGCATAAGAAAACGCTTTCAGAGGCTTTTATGTTTCCTGTGTGTTCGATATCCAAGGCTGCGATTAAGATGCAGTTGCACTTGTCGAGAACCCTGATAGTGTTAATTTCATCATTTGCACTTAAGACTGCCTATCATCACCTTGCACTATATATCAATTAACATACAACGTTTGAGGATGTTAATGATTAAGAAAGTTGCAGGCGCTGATTAAAATATTTCCCCTTGATTAGTGAACAGTAAACAACTCAGTACGGGCCATTGCTGATGAACGTGTCGCTGCAATCAGTCGCTGACAGAGGAGGAGTGAGAGAAATAGAGAAAAAAAACAGAGGGAGGGAGGGGAAAAAAAGAGCAGGAGCCACAAAACTGAAGGTCTGGAGTCCATAATTAGGCAGCAGTTTTTCCTTTCTAACCATTTTCCCAAAAGAGAAGAAGCCTGACTACTTAATTGGAGGAATCAAATTTAGTCAAGCGCCCCGTCGGCTCAAACCTACATCATTAAAGTTGCCAGCTAACAAACATCAAACACGAGGCAGCATTAATGAAGCAGATGTATTAATTTTCCATTTATGAGCAGCTAAGCAACTCACTGCCGGTCCCCCCCCCCCTCGCTCTCTTTCTCCCTCTCTCTCCCTCTCTTTCTCTGACAGCACTATTAATGATCTTTAATGCCCCACAGGCAGTAATAGGCCCCACTGGGAGAGCCGAAACACTGCGATTTGTATTGAGGATTTAGACATAACGGGGGGAAAGGGAAAAGAGTGAGATCTTGGGGACAGCTCCGAGGCGCTTGATCAGGCCCAGGCCTCACAGGGGCGGCTGCCGCTCCAGAATAATAAATGACAGCCTCGCGATTAAATCAAACCTTCTGCTCAAAAGGGCCAGAGCGGCTGATTGTCACTAACAATCGAGCTGCTTTTTTAAACACCTCTGGGAAAAGAAATCAAAAGCAGACAGCATGGAAAAAAAAACTTCAACGGCAGTTTGGCTCTCAACACCTGACAGTTAACACGCATAGGGAGAGACAGAGCAGAGCCAAGTCCAGGGAATGAATACCTGTCACTGGCAAATCTCAGACCATACTCATTATGCCACTCCCCAAAATGCACCAGCCGGCACATATGATTCGACATCATGCATCATTAGCAGTATGCATATGATAAGCAAATACATTTTACAGTCTGAGTGGCTATTTGTTAAGGATTTGCAGCACAATATCACATCCTTTATTAGGTTCTCATCTTTGCAAGTAGGCTATTAAATTCAATGTCAGCAAATGAAATAATAATGAAAGCCAGTCATGGCAATCTCCCTCCAATATAAGTCTAATGTTAAAATATTGACAGCCACTCTACAATATGCTCCCATGACATGACAGACAAGGACAGAGACAATGAAAGTTACAAATGCCAGCGAGCAAGGCCTTTGTTGACATTGTCCCTAATGCTACATATGCACATCTAATTATCTGGAGCCGAGGATAACCCAGATAAATAAGCCCGCACCGACATTAACCTACAAATTAGATATGCTACGCTTTCCGGACCTGAAGCTTTCTGAGGCTCACCCTTAAAGCTGTTTGTTTGTTTCTTCATTAAGCTCATTTACAGCTCTCTGGAGACTGAACTGGATGTTATCTTGTTACAAGTATTTGTTTGTGAGAGAGACAAAATGCTGAGGAATTCAGCCTATGTATACTGTATATACTCAGCTGCGCCTACTGTATAGAAGCCAGTATGTAAACCACGGCTCCATCTCACTTAGAGTTATATTTATATTGGGGGATTATATAGCATATGATTTACTTCCAAGTCAGAACCAATGCAGGACGTAGTATGAAGTTTCTGTAGAGTGGAGAAAAGTAAGGGCATGATGATGAAGGGCGTGTTCGATTTTGATGCCAGAAACAAGGTTTTTCATTCAGCCGATGCTGCTGGGCCTCTTAGAAGTCAGTGAGAATGCTGACCAGGCCCGTGTTTATGTGTTGTCGATGTAAGGTCAGATAACAATGTCACACGCTGCCTGATTAACTGAAGTCACACACTTGCATACTCAAAACGGAGGATAAAGTTGTTGTCAATGAAGTGTTTTACAGCTAACACTATAATGTAGAACGATTATAGAGTTAAATCTACAGAATGTTCGGCACCTGAAGGGCAGCTGTGCCAAAACCCTGCCACACAGCAAAACACTTGTTATGCCAAAACACCAACATCCACATAGGTGCTTCGGGGTCTATCTTTTTTTTTTTCTCTCTCTCTCTCTCTCTCTCTCTCTCTTCAGACAGCAGCATCATCATTTCCTCCCTGCTTCACTGTGGCAGGCAGCAGTGGGGTTAAGCTGCCAGCGATGCGACGATAGTGAGAGGGGGACTGCAGCTGGGGGTTGCAGATAGCACATTCTGTCAAAAAGCGTCAGGCTGCCTGCATAATGAAGTGAACAGAACGGCGGTGGGGGAGAAAGAAATAGGAAAAGGGGGGATGGTTTCATTTGTTATTGCTGAAACTGATACGGCTCCACCACAGTCTGAAGAGCAGCAGGAGCCTCAGCTTATAGGCAGGAGGAGATGAAACATTACGTTTTGACCTGATTAATTATCAGTGCAACACACACCACTTTTTTTTCTTCCTGCAATGTGTGTGTATATATATGGGTTATGGTCTCTATTGCATTTAATAGAAACTCTTAGACCCAGGCGAGACTGGGTAACACATTTGTGTTACTGACATTTGTGGTGCCTATTCACAAAGACTCTGAGCAAGTACACAGCCCAGTACACACTCACATACCCATATGTTTAAAGGAAACCTCGGGTTCATTACAACTAGTTTTGGCCATCATTTCCTTCAGTTATGATAACACTGTACTCACCAAAGTAAATGCAAAGATCTGGGATCACTGCAACATCAATACAAAGAAATCAGACTGAGCAAGTAACAGGAGCAGTCACAGGAAGAGTTTTTAGCCGGATTTGGAGGTAAAACCGAAAGTGAATGTACACAAAATGTTGTTAATAATCACTGCACAGGAAAACTGTGTACTGCAAATATGGCAGGTCAAAAAGATTGACCAGAAATGGGTGAGCAAACTGTGATACTGTGAAAACTGTGATGTTTACAATGGACAGTTTGGGTAATATTTTTACCATTCCCTTTTGTTTAGGTTTCAAAAAATAGTTTGACTAACCACAGGGTCTGTTTAAAGCATCTGATCGTCTCATTACTCTTCTTTTTAGCCATGTTGCCATGTTTCTAGCCAATAACTTGGTAATGTACTCACATGTTAATATAGCTGATAGAAAAAAATAGCAAAAACCATGAAAATCACACAGGTTGTGTGAAACCAGAATTTCCTTTTAAGTAAAAACTGAATCTTAGAAAGAAATTTCAAGCTAGAAATGTTGGTTAACATGAAAATGTTCACAATACTATGTTTTTAAAATGAAACCACTATACCAGTGACTCTGCATGATTTATAGTATGAGTGTATGGTTGTTGGACAAAAACATGCAAAAGTATTGGTATTGTCCTTTCAAATATTTTAATAAAGGTATAAAATGAAACATTTATTACAAAGCCTCAATTAAACTGAAACCTATCGACAGAGTGAGAGCCACGTGAGACAGCCGCTCTCATTCAAGGCAGCCTTGAGGAGACGCTGCCTGATACTGAATCACATTACTGTTGCTTTAGGCTGTTTATCTCAAGAGCTGGGGCATTTGTCATCATTGGACTCCCCTTGATCAATGCCTTCTTTATCATGATATGTTTCTAAAGTGACTTCTACCCCCCACCCCCACAAACACATACACCCACACACGCACAAATGCCTGCACGCACACCTACACTTCTCCCCTCAACACCCAATGATTTCATTAGTTTCATATTAGGATTGATGGGGCTCTTCTGAGGGATATAAATCAATTTGAGAACACTTTTCTAAACCTCAGCCGCAACCTGCAATGGAGCCATCAAGCGGAGGGGTGGCTGAGGGGCAAGATGCTGGAACAGCTACATCATTGGTTTGCTTTTGCTGGGGAGGAGGGGGAGGGGGGAAAGGGTGCACAAGTAATTTTGCCTTCAGGGTTTATGATCGAAAGAGTTCCCCCTTCATGCTCTGTCTATCCACCCTAGAAGGCTCCCCATCTACTCATTCTCCTCTTCCACAAGCACCTTTTCCTCTCATCCCCGGTGCCTTCCATCCATCCTTCCATACCGCCATGATTTACAACTAGTACTCATGCGCTTCCTGGGAATTGATTTCCAGGGAACTGCGCCTTGTGCCCATCCTTTCTGTGGGGGCCATAACGATCAGGCTGTGGATCATTAGTCTGGACCACTGTTTTCCACTGCTCTGCTGGCTGGGCGCCATACATCTCCCCCCTCCTCCCGAGTCACAGCCGCTGTTAAATTGCCTGTCCCCTTCCCTCCTCTTCCTTCTCTTCTACCCCCACCTCCCCAGGCCCAGTCACACCTCATGATCCTCATCTGTCCTCCTTTGCACCACAGCATTTATTGAAATGCAAGCTGCGCTGGGAGCCAGAGCCAGTGGTGAGTGTTTATAGGCCATTCAGTTCTGAGGAAATCCCCCCCCCTCATGTTTCTCCCATCCTCACACGCTGACCTTTACCTCAGCAGACAGACACATGACACATCCTTCATGTTATTTGTGAAAGAAGTCACCAAATGACAAACAGGGTTGCCATATCACCACGGATGGCTTTTCATGACAGACGCTGACATGAATAAGAAAGTGATGGAGTCAGTTTGTCACCAAGAGGGCATGAGGAGAGCAGTGAACTCATGGTTGAAAGGCTCTTATTACGCCCCCTGAGGAACAATATGTTCTGATTTGTTGCATTTGCTTCTTGACAATGTGCCAGAATTGAAGGCCTGATTGAGCTTCCAGGGGTATTTTGAAAGACCAAAGCCAGTATTTTTCCTTGAGTGCTCAGCAAGCTGCCATTTTTTCCCTCTTTTCTCTCACTCTGCAATCTTAAATTTAACAGAACAATACAATCACACTCAGGTTTAACTCTAGTGCTAATAGCGATCATTCAGTCTCAGGGCCGCAATCACGCAGGTGATGATCTGCCACATTCACAATGAACACATCAATTTGTTTCTTAAATGACAGATCTGGATTGGCAACGACGGCGTCCTGGTATTAATAAATGTTTCCGTACCTTGAAGTTGTGAAGTCATCGTTACTCACGCCTTAAGAAATTACAGCTCGGAGACAGAAATCATCTCCAGCTGCTGTCTGGTGGTTTTAACCTCTATTCGACAGGATCAGCTTTCGCAGACTCACCCATGTCTCACAGCTGCTTGATTAATTGCATTTTCATCTGGGAAATGAATCCAAAACTGGTCAAACAACCATTTTGCTGTATAAAGATGCCGAGGTAAAACAAACAGCAGCGCAGACCAAGAGCCTCAGCTGCCTCTAGTGGCTCGACGCTGTGCTCTGGCATTGGCAGAGGAAGCTTCTCGAACTAGAGCCTGGGCCTGGCAGCATGCACTGGCAGCGATGATTTACAACAGCATTTAAGTGAATCTAATAAGCGGAGTGAATGCTTCCCGTCGCTTTGGCATGGCCCGTGCCTGGGCCCTAATCATTCAAATATTTTGGCAAAAGGCAATGCCCTGCTCCTCTCCAAAAGAGAATAATGAGACACGGAGCTCTTAATCACAGCAGATCAGTTCAAATAAATGAAAAGAGAATCAAAAGCATTCTTTGCCGAGACAGCCCCTCTCTCTGTCCAAATGAGCTGACAGAGAGCCAGAACTGGGAGATGGAGATTTACTCAGGAGATAGAGCAGATTTTCCATGACTCGTGAAGCAGTGTCTCACTCTGGCAGACTAGAAAGTAGTTCTGGAAGAAGCAAAGCACAGCTTTTGTTCCATTTTCTTCAACTTGGATGTTCAAAGTAATTATGTACAGTATGCACACATATACAGACACACAAACACAAATACTCTGACCAGCTCAAGAAAACGATGCCCCGTGGTCTTCGCAGCTTTTTAATCAAGCACTTTGCCACACTTGTTCTCCTATCACACCTCAGATGCTTTCTGGAAACCCACGCAAAGCAACGTGGTAGCTCTGACACCTCATCCAAACTCAATAATTCACCATGCTTTCACTTGCCAATTCTTCCCTCTGCCAATCTGAAAGCCTTCCACATACTCCGCTTGCTGAGACAGCGCTCTAACAAACGATGCTGTCAGTTAACAAGATGGAAAAACATTCTGTTAATTTTTTCTCTCCCTTCTTCCCTCCCCTCCTCGGCGAGGAGTCTTGATGTGCAGAGACGAGGGCTGGATCACAGCTTGCCTGGGGGAAGCCTGACACAAGACAGGCTGCCGCTGACATGATGAGCCTCGAGACTGCTGGCAAATTCTTGTGATGTCACTTCCCGCTCTCGACAGCTCTGACACCCTGGCGTGGGGTACTGGGAAGGCGAGGAATAGAGGGAGCTGCTGGAGCTCTGGTGGAGGTGGTGTTTGGGAAGGGGAGGCGGCGGGTGGAGGCTTGATGAGAAGAAACACTGGTGCGTCGACTTCGCTGCTCTTCTGTTTTCTTTAATGTTCCCACTTTTATCAGCAGTCGGAGCTGTCAGCGGTAATCACGCTTGTAGTGAAGAGCTGCAGAGACGATAAGCCCGGCCTGTCAGCGCCGCATCCACAGCGGCAGACATATGCTGCTGCCGCTCTCAGTGTCTTTCTTTATGCATGATGGCATTCTCCCCAGAGAGAGGAGAGAAAAAAGCTCAGAAAGAGGTGGATCATCCTCACCGGGAAGATGGAGGGAAAACTATCATATCTCTCTTAAACTGGGTGCGTGTTATTTGTAACACTAAAGTGATCCTATGATACATAGTAGAAGGATATTTCACAAATATCACAGCGTAAGCAGCCATATGTCCCTTATGGCAGTATTATTTGAATATTACAGTGGTGAAATAGGAGGTAGAACAACAATAAGATAAGGTAACTAAATTCTAATTATTGACATGATCTTCAATGACTTAGCATTCCTTGAATTCCTTATAAATAAAGACTGTTGAAAGAAAATGATGAAAGAAGCTTTGTCCAAAATAAAAACAGTTAACCCAGAAAGACATAAAGCCCAAAGGTACACAACATCAGAATTAAACTGATGTTGTGATGTTAATAGTTTGGTTTTTTTCCTGTGGCAGCTTCATGTGAGGAGACTGGTGTGTCACTAATAACTGTCACATCAATCTACAGAGATGATGACAAATGTGGCCTCTTGTCAAAGCTGGTGCAGTCTATTTTATGGCTACAAGGCATGATCATTACAGACGTGAATAGTAATTACATGTGCGGAAAACATGGGGACGCTGCGGTTGCACCATGTGCATGACAGGTGTCGCGCAACATAAATAATGGAACGCGTGGCAGTCAAAAGTCGCCAGGCATTTGGTTACCAATTATCCTTCTCTTGTGAGCATTAAAGAGCTGTGCATTGTTTACCGTTAACAGACGTAATTGAATAATAATGCCCTGGCCCCACCTGTTCTCCGTGTATGGGAGATAGAATAAATGAGCTGTGCTCTCTCTCTTCCTCCCTCCTCCTCTCCCTCGCTCACTCCGACAATGGGGCTGAGCGGCCTGCCCTCGCAATGGCCATTAAAATAATGTGGCCTAACCTGAGCAGGGGTTAACCAGCTAATGTCCTCAGTGGACATGAATAATGCAGATCAGGTTCCTAAACAAGCACACAAATGAATCTATAAATCACCCAGGTCAGGCCAATCTTATTAGCCGCCACCCCCCCCCCCACACCCCCACAACAACCTCGTTCCCATCTCTTGGTCTGACTCGTTCCTGTCAGGCTCCCGCTGAGGGAGCTTCCTTATATAAACATGTAGTTAAATGTTCTGTTGGTTTAATAGGTAGGGTGTGGACTAAAACACAGAGAAAGTGCCATGCAGAATTTAATGCATTATGCAATAGCTTACCTTTTCATACCGAGGTGTTAAAAAAATACAACATTGTTAAACAATTGATGTCATTGTAAAAATGAATCATGTCAAAATATGGTGTGGCAGCTATTTGCATGTTGACATAATGGCTCACATGTGCAGGGGTAGAATATCATCAGCACCTCAACAACATAAACACATACATTTTTGTCATATCAGAGAGGTGTTCCTGCTCATTTTTGTGATATTGTTGTTGATCTTAATAGTTTAATATTCTGTCTAATTTCCTGCCTCTTTACAAAAACTAACTAGAGATCATCTTGTGATGGGGTCACACCAGCCGTGACGCCAAATCGTAAAGTGGGGGTGGGGGGCACCACCCACTTCTGGCACCCATCTTCAAACTCTGCCTTCATTTTGATCTCAACTACACACCTGTAAAGTTTTGAGTGTATCGTCCATGGTTATCAGGCCAGGGGTGTAGGGGGCCAAGGACCCTTCCCTACTTCTTACCGTTGCTCGGACAACACCCATCTTCGAACTCTGTCCTCAATTACACGCGTGTTAAGTTTGGTGACTGTATCTTTCACGGTTGTGATGCTATTGCAGTGACAAAATCTGTCTGCAGAGAGACAGAAATATAAACACCTGGCAAAGTACTCAAAACCGCCTCTGTGGTAGTTCCAGCTACAGTCTGTATTACATTATTCTACATACTGTAGGTGTTCTTGTTATTGTGTCCATTACCTTCACATGCAATGAGATGCAAGACAATATTTTATGATTTGTGTGGTTATTTCTCTAAATATTTTTCTAAAATCATTCTCGGCATACTCTGTATTTCAGTCCAGCACCAATTTTAAAAGAGACATTTTTTTTCATTTTTTAAAGTATTTATTGTTATTTTTGTAAACACATGCTGAACTAATGTTTTACCACAATGGGACTAATCCTCCTGGAATTGGGGCATAACCAGAAAATCATAATCAATGTGTGGTCTGGAGCAATGCTGTGAGCACAATACAAATAGAAAACAAGGAAATCTCAGTTAATTAAAATAATGTGGGATAGGAAATAAACCTCAGCAGTTTACTTCTGCTGAAATAAAAAGAGGAAAAGAGATAAGTTTTGGGGTGAAGAATGTGCTACAGTGTCTCTGTAAACAGTGAGAGTGGATCAATATGGATGTCATGTACAGTTGCAGATGAATGACCAGAGAAAAAAAAAGCACAACCAACAAAACAGCTGTACACTTAAATGTTTCCAAGGCCTCCTCTTGTGCTCTTGTCCCCTAGTCAATAACTTGCTGAGGGATCAGCGTGGGTTTCTCTATTAATCCCAAGATTTAGAAGGTGACACATCTCCCATCCAACGCTAACCAGTGTATTGCAACACTATTATCACCTCTATGAAATGTATTCTTTAATAACTCTTCCTACACGTCCTGTGGGCCTCAAAGATTGATCGCCAAATCCTAAAGCCCAACCCCTCCGTCAAAAGACAATATGAACAGCCTCCTGGGAGTTGAGTCACTGCTGGACACAAGAAAGGGAGGATGTGTGTGTGCATGTGTGTGCATGTGTGCCGTGATCAAGGAAGCAACGCAGTTTAGTTCACATAGACAACTAACCCTGTTTCATTTGTCAAATCAAGTATGCGCTCCTCCATACTCCATCAAACAAAGCCACTGCTAGCTCACAGAGTCATTTCCCTCTCTCCCAATTACAAATGAGTCCATTAGTGTGTCTGCAGTGAGCCCTGTGCTGTCTCCCAGTAATGGCTTGTGAGATTTCCATCATAATCATAATGGCTCCCAGAGCAGCCATGAGTGCAGATGGAAGGTCGCTCATAGGTAATGAGCTATCTCACCACCCAAAGGGCACATGTCTTTTGCTTTGTTATTTAGAACTGTATGCCTGGCACACGTATGCTTGTCATGACATGTTACCATGTATGAGGATGAGGAGGCGGATTTAGAGAAAGGAGGATAGACAGGGACTGGATGATGCCTGGCTCTGATTAACATCATGCAATTGGTGTCTGTGACTGTACATGCTAAATACTGCAACGTAACTGAGGCCGACGCATGACAGCTAATGCCATCCTCGCATTAGTTTGCACGCTGACATTCTTTCCGTCTCCCTCCCCTGGTTGTGTAGCCGTGCCAAGCAGAAATATCATTATGGCCAACAGTGTCAGTATGACTCACCTCCACTTGCCATTCGAAACACATCATATTCTTTTCTCTGGCCTCGGAGCATGGCAGCCAGCACATCTGCATCTTCTGCCAATTATTCTCCGAATGCTGGTCTTGGTAACATTGTCAGTGTGTGTGTGTGTGTGTGTGTGCTCACTGTACTAGTGAGCTGGCTGTCTGCATAGCCACGGGGCATGTGGGACTGGTTGGTATGGGCTGAAACAACGCTCGCTCAGCCCATGTTTAATTGACCAGAGAGCTACGTGTTGTTGTGATGCAGGTCATATCAATGAGGTGACCTGACATTTTCATGTATGAATCCGGTTTCATAAAGGCCGGTGTTTGTCTGACGCTTTGGTATGACACTTTCATATGAGCAATCAATGATCAATGAAGGATAATCACAGTGGGCAACATCGGTCCCCGGAGTATTGCAGAGGAAGACCTAATTATGTGCTGCTTGCTGGAGCCATGTACAGTGTGTGTGTGTGTGTGTGTGTGTGTGTGTGCGTGCGTGCGTGCGTGCGTGTGTGTGTGCGTGCGTGTGCGTGTGTATATCAT
>JAOVVB010261198.1:0-19118 GCA_028570985.1 Heterobranchus longifilis
GCCTAAACCTAACCAAGTAGTTTTGGTGCCTAAACCTAACCAAGTAGTTTTGGTGCCTAAACCTAACCAAGTACTTTTGTTGCCTAAACCTAACCAAGTAGTTTTGGTGCCTAAACCTAACCAAGTAGTTTTGGTGCCTAAACCTAACCAAGTACTTTAATTTCTAAACCTAACCAAGTAGTTTTGTTGCCTAAACCTAACCAAGTAGCTTTGGTGCCTAAACCTAGCCAAGTACTTTTGTTGCCTAAACCTAACCAAGTAGATTTGGTGCCTTAAGATAACCACTTTTTTTTGTCTAAGCCTAACCACATAGTTTTGTTGCCTAAATCTAGCCACGTAGTTTTGTGGCATAAATCCAACCAAGTTTTTTTTTGTCTAAACCTAACCAAGTAGCCTAGTTTTGTTGGCTAAACCTAACCAAACTGAAAATAATAAGTCAGCTAAGTGTAAAAATTGATTTCTCATGGGACCCCAGTAACCCCAGTATCCTGGGTGAAAGTCCTGTGTTTAATCCTTTTATCCACCACAACCTGTTCTCCATTTGTACTTTGTCAATATTTATACTACAAGAGGCGGGGGTGAGGGGGGCACATGTAAGTAGTCCAATAGCTGCCATGTGCCTATTCTCACCCGGGTGCAAATAGACACTTTTTTGTTTTTGCAGTCTGAATAGTTTTGCTGTCAAATCTGTTTTTTGATTGCCTAATTCTGTTTGATTGCATAATAAAGAAACAGAAAAACAATTCTATATTAATCTAAGATGCTGTAGGGATGTCAATCACATGCAGATCTTAGTGATTTTTTAAAGCATTAGGGTCATATTAAGTGTGGTAAGACAAAACAAGTGATGTTAATTTTGCAGGTGGATAGTGAAAGGTTATTGTGGTTAAAAAATTAAAAAAAACTTGATTGTGTTAATAATAAAATCCAGTCACGTCCACATATGCAGCAGTGTCGTCCTGCACATGTAGACACATTAGTAATGGTAGTGGCACTGGTCCCATTTCATTACCTGTCCCTCCTCCAGCCACGGGGGCCTCGTTTGCCACGGGACCACCCCCTGACCAGGTCACTGCGCTGCAAAGCCCCACTACTAAATCTTGGATTATATCCCGCAAAGTCAGAAAAGAGTCTACACTGAACACGTGAGTGTCATGGGGCTTGCTAGCCATCTCCCTGAGCTCCGAGTCAACTGCATCCTGAACTCCAACCGCAAACACCTCCACGCCCGCCAGCCACAGCACCTGAGCTGGCTCGGCCACGTCATCCTGGGAGCGCCCGTCTGTTAGCACCACCACCACTTGGGCCACACCTTCAGCAGCGCGGCTGCCCGAAGCAGTGGTCAAGTGTGTACGAATGAGGAAATCCAGGCCCAGGCCAGTCCGGGTGCCCCCACCACGGTACGGCATAGCCTTGATGTGTGCCAGGACTCCCTGTGTTGTTGGGTAGCTGTTGAGCTGGAACTCAGTTTGAGGCTTATTATTGTACTGCACAAGGGCAAATTTAAATCTGTCCCCTCCAACCTGGTGCAGCGATTGTATCACGCTGTACAGAAATTGTCTGACATGCTCAAAGTTCTCCTCTCCCATACTCCATGATGAATCCACCAGAAAGTACATATCAGCTGCCAACCCTTGGGCACAATCTTCAAAAGAGTGTTTGGAGGACAAAAGTGAAGACCGGTGAAAAGATGCTTGGTGTTTGGTACCAAAATATTCTTTTGGTGCTTCAAGGGACAGTTCCCCCAAAAATATACACAGTGTTCCTCTTAATGCAGTGCTATTTATCAGTCTAGATTGTTTTGGTGTGAGTTGTGAGTGTTGGAGATATCGTCCGTAGGGATGTCTGTCTTCTCGCCGATGTAATGGAACTAGACAGCATCGTCTCTTTCCAGAAATCGTGACCCGGTTACTCAAGATATTCCACAGACCTTGTTGTGAGCAGTTTCTTGTTGTAAAGACAATATTCCTACTAAGCTGTTTATATGGATAATGAAAAAGAATATTCCGCTAATATTCCCGTTTACATGCAGCTGTGAAAATAGGAACGTTTTTCACACAGTCTCCCTTCTTTCATTCCTTCAACCATAGAAGGTCGCCATTGTGATGTTTGCGCATATCCCAAAACCTGTTGATATCCAAGTATTTTCATAATGTTTCATGTAAAGTTGGCTATAGCGGTGACATAACCCTCATCCGGACCTCCCTGCCCTCTCTCCCTGTGGGGAGACGTGGACACCTGACATGTGGGCTTTTCTTTTTGGCATGCATCTCTACCCCAGCCTTGTAAACTGTTGGCTAGTTGGTTTGTGTACAGCAACCACAGCAACGCACAGAGCTGCCGTAAACAGGCAAGAGGATGTAAACTGGCCGTAAACTGTCGCAAACTGCGGTAAAAAAGCCTAGTGAGACGCATATTCTGAATGCGCTGTATACATGTCCAAAGAATGCTCCTAAAACCTTAAAAAGTCTTAATCAGAAAATGCTTAATTCGGAAAAAAGCCTTTTTTCGCTATATTTTTGCTCAATGTCTGACTTTTTAAAACTAAACCATGTCAAAGTATCGATGAAGTACCGTTTTTATTCAACAATGTTGTCTCATTTATTCCGGCCTCTGTAGAAATGTCTGTTCTTCACTCAGCTGTCATTACATAGAAATATGCGCTTGCACTAACATAAAAGGGACATGTATGTTCACAGGTTAATGTGCAGTAAACTGCCCTGTGCACTTTAAATGTGATGTGATAATTAACATCAATTCTATACTGGAAAAATGCTATAGTCATATCCCAACACATCCTAATACCTAAACGACCAAATTGGTTGACAATGTATATGGCTGTTGTATTTAACATTGTGAAACGGACATAGTTTTCAACACGTGGATAAACAAAACTACTTGGTGAGGTTTAGGCAACAAACCGACTGGTTAGAGTTAGGGAAACATCTTGCTTTTGGTTCAAATAAATGTTTGTGAAGGACGCAAGTACATGACGTAGTTACATCCATACTCATTTAGTTATGTTAACTTAAAATAAGTCATGTTGACATTTGGTTTCGCACAGTCCTGAAGGTCCTGTGCTTGTTTGACCCATCCATCTACCCCGTCCTTCTCCCCATGCAGACTTTGTCACTCTTTGTACTACGTCACTCGACTTCCTCCTTTGCTCATAATTACTACGGCCACTAGAGGTGTCAAATATTTCTTGCTAGCGAGTATTCTTCTTTTCCAGTGTGTCTTGCAGGCAGGTTCTATTGCAACCTGCATTCTCAATGTTTGTATACAGATAATTGGTCTATAAGCTGCTTGCACAGACAACCTGCAACCTCTGTTGTATCCATGTCATCATGCACATCTCTACTAGTGCAGAGTTTGTTGTGGTCAAACTGCCACCTAGAATCATCAAGGAAAGTAGACGTATATCAGAGTAATCTGTGCCCATGTATGCAGGTTGTGTTTAGGTCATTTATTCTCAAATTCATCCTTCAAAACATAATTATGTTTAAATTATTATTCTTGGCCCTAGTGCATTTCCCCTTGTTTCAAGAATTTTGAGAAATGAGTGTCAATATCTTGAAACAAGGCATAATACTTCACACTGCATGTTGTAAATTTTTTTTTTTTTAAAAGAACCCCTCTTGAAACAGTTTGATGAGTAAAATATAAAAACTGAATGACAGTTAATTAGTTTATAGAGATATTAAACCAGTTCTGAAATAGTTTGGAGCCTCTTGAGGTCCGTATGTACTGAGAACATGTTGTTTGACACCATGCTGTGTATTAATATTTGATGTCTGTGCAGGCATGTATCAAGGGGTATCATTAACATCGCAGCAACCCCGAGGCCATGGTTTAAATAACAGCACGTACATGTATGAAGAAGTCAGATGCTGTGAAAAGACAATTAATTAACTGCTACTGTTGCAGGTTTTGAAATTTGACCTTCAATTTGAATCAACTAAATTTGACCACTGACACTGATTGTTTGGTTTCATTATCGTAAAGTGGACCAAGTATATAGGTTCCAGTAGTTATATAAATGTATGTAATCACTTACACAACTGATATGAATATTAAACTGTTTTAGACTGCAGTGTTCTTAGACATACTTTCAGTATTTTGACTTGAAATAGTCATTTGAAGAAACTATCTTACATATTTATCAAAGAATCTGAAAGATGTCTTTAAGAGATATATGCATAGTGCAGTACTGTGTGTTGACCTTTCACTCAACCCGCAGCTGAATCAATAGCAGGATTTCTCGTCATGCTCTTCTGTACATTTAACAGCACAGCAGTACATCTGACAGTGTGTGCACAGTAAGCATGTGTGTTCACTGGTATACGACTATATTAATGAGACAGAGGGGATAATGTTTTCGATTTTTAAAAGGGTCAACATTACAGAATGTTTCTGTCCGAACCATAGACTGTATAAAATATGGACATATAGTCTCCATGTGACGTCACCCAAAGATTTCTGAAGAGCCAAAATGAAGCTCAATGTGGGTGAATTAGCCTGCAACTATTAAATTAATCTGCAACTATTTTGATAATCGATTATTTAATTTTTTTTAAGAACAAAAAGTCAAAATTCTCTGATTCCAGCATCTTAAATGTGAATATTTTCTGGTTTCTTTCCTCCTCACTGACAGTAAAATTAATATGTTTGAGTTGTGGATAAAACAAGACATTTAAGAACATCATCTTGGGCGTTGAGAAACACTGATCCACATTTTTCACCATTTTCTGACATTTTATAGACCGAACAACTGATCGATTAATCGAGAAAAGAATCGCCAATGAAAATAATCATTATGGGGCGTCCCGGTAGCTCATTGGCTAGTCTGGGTTGCTATGTAAGCAGTGTCGGCATAAAGCCTCATACTTCCGCTGGGAGGAGACCCCGGCCGGAGGAAGTCCCTCCTTCTCAAAGTCCCAAAGTCCACCCAAGACGATTATGATTGGTTTAAAGAAATATAAACAGGCCCGGGAGTTTTTTCCACTATACCGGAGTGAAAGCTATTCAATCCAGACCGCCCCCCCCCCCGCGCGGACACAGTGCTGTGTAGATAGGTCAAATTAAGATAAATAATTCTAAATTGTTAATGTTGTAATCATGTCATTATGTGAGTGTTGTGAGAATCACCAGTATTGAGTTACTATCTCTTATTACTTTTTACCAACAGTCTTTCCTCTGTTTACTGTGATTTTTGCCTTTGTATCTCATCACTTTGGCCTTTGTACCTTACAAATGCTGCATAGATTTTTTTTCATGGTGAACAATCAGTAAAGAAAACACAGTTCTGCAGCCAAATTGCCTTTGGGTTATCTTTAAACAAAAAACAACTTTTTTTTTTTGTTAAAAAACAAAAAAACAAAAAAATCAATGTTGTGTTTTGATCTAGGGAGCAGGAAACATGTAAATTGGAAGCTACAGAGACATTTTCATTTTATATTCATACAGTCAGTAAGACATTGGTGGGTTTAAGGTTAAGCCTGGCATTATTCTACATTTTTATTATTGTCCAGAAAAGACAAAAAGATGCTGAACCCAGTAACACATTGAATGCTGTTGGATTAATGTACAGGCAGTTTCAGCTGCACAGGCTAAAACATGCCGACAAAAAGATGAACTGGGTCTTGTTCCACCTTCTAACATCACTGTGATAAATGTATTACTGTATCTCAATCATCATCTCTTATGTCCAGTATCAGTTTCAAGTATAAAGTAGCAAACACTATGAAAGAACCAAAGTAATTGAGCAGATTCTGCTCATATCAGATCAGTCTATAAAATCAATTTTCCCCTCGCAGTGCAACTCCCGATCTGCACGCCCGCTCTATATTTTCAATTTTCATTCATGCCAACTGATGGATAAATGAACATTCGGCAAAACGCTTTACATACAGCATGTGAGCTGATAAGAATTCACTCTCTAATAACTTTAATGATGAATGATGATGGACTTGCGTGGGAGGGTCGAGCATCGCTGCGGCCATTAATTAAGGCTTCATCAGTAATGCAGCCGTGAATGAATGAAAAGCAATCTTCCCCTTTGCTATTATAAGATTTTTAACTCACTGCCCCAAAGTCATTTACTCCTACTGAATCAGTAAATCTTCAAACATCACATTATAACAAATGACCATGTAGGTAATCTGTGCAAGCAGTTTATTATGACCCATATTTACATTTGTTGTTAGGTGGCGACCTCTAATGGCCGTAGTAATTATGACAGGAGCAAAGGAGGAAGTTAGGTGACGTAGTATAAAGAGCGACAAATAATCATATAGGTTGTTTTGGGAGTCACTGTCAAACAACACATTCTGTCATTCAGGTATGAGGACGTGTTGCAATACACAACACCACACATATACAGTATAGTCACATTTTGAAAATGGTAATCTACCTGTTAAAATATGATATATTGTGTGAAAAGCTGATAATCTGGTCTCGAGGTGGAGCTCGAAAACTGAACAGGGGTCATCCTCTGGAGACGCAGAAGGGTGATGAATACTGAAATCATTTTCTCATCATCATGTACTGTAAGTGCCTGCTGAACCCTAAACAAGCCAAAAATCGAAATACTTTATTGATCTTTAAAAATCCCAAATGTATTTAAAGCAGGTATCCAAGTTTTTAAAATCAATATTAATATATATTAGTGCTGTTAAAATGCTGTTGCATTGATCCACATGAACTGCAGGTTTCAGAGGTAAATGGCATTTGCATAGTTATGAATTTCAGTTTAAATAAAAAAAGCTGTGTTATGTGAAATGTTTTCAGGATATTAAAAACAATTAAGCACTGAGCTATATGTTTTTGCCTTGTCGATATAATAATAATACAATAGTGCCTTTGTTCTGTGCTTTACAAACAGGGAGGGGCTGTAACTTCGATATTTTAAGTGTTTAAATTGGAGAGGCAATAAAGATATCTGGTTCCTTCAGGAGACGTAATGTGCGCTCATCCTGCTTCACCTCCCACTAAGTCAAATAAAGATGTGACAGGATTTATTGGAGTCTCGCTGTTGCCACATGGTGCTACTACAACGGCCCGCAAGTCACTGAGAGGCAAATTAGGATGTGTTGATTTGGAAGAGAGTAATAATCAGATGTTTTCAGACTGAGTTCACTGTTTATGGTATTTGAGTGTGTACAGTTTGCGTTTTTCAAGCATTGAGTACATTTCTTTTTCATAAACATGACTCAGTTCTTTATTAAGTTTCATTTACTTGTTCAAAAACTTCGATAAGAATCAGTGGTGGTCTGGGATTTAAAATAATAAAAGTCAGAAGAACCTACCAACCCACTCAGTCCTGTTGAAAGATGTAATGCGAGGTTCCCTGGTTAGCAATAGGATCGAGGAGCCGACCATAAATTGTACCTCTATATATTGCATCTCTATCTCCCCTCATCTCCTGTCATCTCTCTACAGTCGAGTAGATATTAAGGGCATAAAATACTCACACTAAGAGATGTGGTGCATCAGAAAGAAAAAAAGAAATCACTGAGATTTATGTAAATATGCTTTATTTAAATGTTTAACTATTCTGATAAGGCTGGTTTGTGACCTGTTGCTGGAAAGAATGGTATTAAATTATTATTATTAATTAATACTTTGTACTGTGCAGTTTTATACCAAAACCATTGCATCTGTAGTATGTATTAGCTGTTTAGAGATATATACAAAATACAGTATAGCCCCTTTTTCTTTATTTTTGTTTTCTCAGTTTGTTTTGGTATTTCCAACAGACACCTAAAGGCAGCATAACATTGTGAAGATTGTGGTTTGGGTTAAAATAACGTTTGTGGCATTAGTTAAGAATATTACGTAAGGAACGATAACTAACTTAACTTTAAAAAAAAAAGTCAACATTGACTTTTGGTTTCACTTGGGACATCCTGTGTTTATTTGACCGATCCTCCACCAAATTTTGTCGCTCTTTATACTGCGTCATCTTACAGGTCGAGCAATTGCTCTCAGTGTCTAATGTTGCCACGGATGGCTGATCCAGCTTACCAATAGAAGATAATGCCCTACTGAGCCAACTAGGGGGCAGAGTAGGGCCCTACCACGTCATATCTATGGTAGTGATGTGATAACAACCGATAACGCCCATTCAAAAGGCTGATGACATTCGAAGCGGGTGCAGTCCGTCAGTCGTTGAGAAAAGCACTTGTGATGACTGTAATGAATTTATAATTCCATCTCATACACCTTTATGGAGAAGTAGCTGGCAGGTCTAAAAAAGGATTTAAACCACATGGGATTTATTTTGTCTTTTCGTATCAGACTCACCAGTTGTCCTGTCCAGTATCTACTGGGGAGAGAAAAACTTTCAAAACTTCAAATGACCTCTTCTCCCTTTAAAATAAAACACTGCTGTTGTTACAAAAGCCACAATTTTCTTCAAAATAAGAATAAGACAAAAAATAAGTTAGCAATTTAACCATGAACTGAAATATCAGAACATCCCACCACTACCAGAAAAACTAAACACACATATTTTTGACCCTCCATTCAGAGAGAAGTATTTCAAAGAGCTAAACTGCAAAAGGCTACACTGTATTCTCATTCCGACATGGTCGCTCCATTTCCCCAGGATGGCAATGATGGGATCAAAGACAAATCTGTCCATTTCAAGCCCAGCAGTTTTTATTTCCACTTAAAGCCCATAAAGAGTGTGTGTGTGTGTGTGTGTGTGTGTGTGTGTGTGTGTGTGTGTGTCTACATGCGTGCAAGTGATGTGCTCCATTTCTTCATTAACATTTTCTAAACTTGAAGAGCCTGCTAATTAGCTTTCAAGGACCTGCTATTGATTCAATTAAAGATAAAATATACAGAAGCTGGGAGAGAAAAAAAAGTGTTTAATCAAAGTATTTAATGAACTAACAAGACCGCTCTTTCTGTGAATTAGTATGGAGCATGTAAAATTATTTTAAGACACTTTATTCATACTTAAAAGTGGAGCTTTTTAGAGAGCTCTTTTGAGATTAATTCATGATATCCAAAGGAAACGGAGCAGTATGATACGGAAAATATCAGTTTAAAGGAAGGTGATTGCTGACAGGCACGCACATGTTTAACCGTGTTGTCAATAACCTGCCTGAATTGCAGCGTCTGCATGTTTTTCATGAATGGTGAACCGAAGGTATCAGTTTTCAACTAATGAATGGGAATGTAAGTGTCGTTAACTCTCTCGACAGTTGTGGCACCCGAGGATTTAGGCACCCGGCCTGCCGGTGTCGTGTCGAAGATGGTTTCCCTGTCGATATATTTCCCCCTACCTAAATCTGAACCAAACCTTATCCCTAACCCTAAGTACGGAGGGGGGCGCTACAGAAAACATCATTTTAACAGGAGGGAAACACTGTTCGACGGGGGAACAGACTTTGACACAACACCTGTTCTGAAAAAAAAAAAAAAAAAACGAAAGGTCGAATGTGACCGAAGTCAGCCACATCGGCAACCAATATGAAACAACACACTGAGTTGAAGCACCCGACCGAAAAGAAAAGAAACGAACCTGAACTAGTTAATTGTTTGGGACTTAGTTCATATTTAGGTGCATTTGTTTAAAATGGATTTGCGGAAAACAAGAAACTTTTTATGGCAACATAATAAGCTCCCTAAGTCAATGACGTTATTTAGGCGACTTTAACTAGTGTCTCTCTCTTGTCAGTTTATGTTGGAGACATGTACTATGTGCTTAAACTTTGATGTTCCAATGTGATCCCTAATCCTCAATATCAGCCATGTTTCCAAGAAGAAGCTGTCAAAGTCATCCCCGGGGGTCAAAATAGTTTTCTTGTGGCAGCGGCTTAGTCTTTGTTTTTGCTCATTATTGCAATGCCATCCTTGCAGAATCTCAGTAAGTCTCTCTGCAGTGTGCTGTAGTTATATAAGAATGGCTGCGATGTGGGTTTATCATCAGTGGCATATTCCAAGGTTTCTCTCTGCAGGTAGTTCCCTCAACTTTTGGAAATAAGTGGCAAACTGGCAAATAGCCATCAACAACCAGGTTTCTGCAGCTAAACAACTAAACAGCTCCCACCTCAGGACATATCAGCTGAAAGTTTTCTTCATTACTCTGCTTGAATCTGTGACATAATTTTGGCATAAAATTCACGACTCCTCAAACAGCCTGAGCGGAGTTAATATTTCTAACTCACCACAAAGACTGTCAGGAACTACTTTATCTTAATCTGTATGTCAATTTGGGGTTTTGTCTTTCTTTAAAGAAACAACATTAGTTTAAATCTTTATTTAAATGAGCTTTAAAATGATATGTTAAGACAACTCTGCAAGAAAAAACATTACGCCTTGGTTCAGGGAAAAAAATTACCACTCAGTTAAAGTGCCAGCAGTTTTGTTCCATTTACAGTGAGACTGCTACTAATTTGTATTCATCCTGCATTGCAACAGTACATGTTACTGACAAATGCATTTTTACTGTAAAACTAGTACAAACCAATGCACGCTGCTTCAGCATTACAGTGCATATCACACCAGCACTGTATCTGTATAAGTGTAATGTATGTGGACCCTTTAGATATCATGAAATTTTAATGAAACCAATGCATGCAACTACTCATGAACTCAACAAGGTTTGTTGGTGCAGATTCAGACAGAACAGAAACGGTATGTTGTACTGAGTATCTGCATTATCCTGTAAGGTTTCAGAAGTTTCTTTTGATGTTTTATACTACTTCTGCGTCACGTGCATACTTATGTCATGTACGTGCGCACAGAAGTGAAGTAACGGAACAATTGTACTGATTTTAAACCAAACCCCACCCTTTTTCTAACCATAAGTAGTTTTGTTGCCTAAACCTAAACAAAACTGCGACCGTTTCACAACGTGTGTTTAAAACCGTGACCGCTATGTTTAGGTATGAGGATGGAAAATGCTCCAGTGGGTCGTATTTCCTGCCACCGCTAGGGGGCGCTAATTTAGTAAACGCTCGTATTGGTCGTATTAGAGGGTAGGAACAAATGACGTATGTGGTCGTATGATTTCGAGGACTTGTTGGAAAAACCACTTACATTTGATGGCCACACCTTAAGTCTCCATGGGGTCCGTGTTTGATACTCAAAAGACTTTTGTAGGGGCGACGTCCTCTGGTCGGTTGTTCGATTGTTTGGTCGATATGCTCTTGTCTGTCGTTGGTGTTACTTTTATAAGGCCCTCAGCTAAAAATGTCAAGCACTATTCTGAAAATGCTCAGCAAGGAGCGCTTGAGGCCAGATCCAGAATTTCTTAATGAGGGAGAAGAGATGTGCTTCCAGCCCCTTTACAGTGTTTTTTCTTATTAACTTTTTTTTTTATGGGAAAACTATGTTAAACAAAATATTAATCATAGCAGAGTATTTAAACATACTTTAAAATGTGTCGGGAGGACCAATTGATTGGTTGAAGTTTTAGTCTAGGAAGATTGTCTTTGGTTGACTACAGCACTTTTGGGTGCAGTGTTCCTTTAAAATCAGGAGTAAAATTAAAATAAGAAGCAATGGGATTATCTCAGAACTACCTGTAGTCACAATTTATTTCCCCAAATATTCTTTAAAAATTATCTTAAACAGAATTGGAAATTAGTTTTATCAGTTTGCTGTGGGACCATCTTAAACTGCCAGCAGGGGCCTCTGGGAGGTCCCTGCACCTGAGCTTGAGAACCTCTCCCCTGTGTACTGTAATAAGAAATGGACTGACAAAGAAATCGACTGAATTATTTGGAAACACACGCCTGTGGTTGCCTTCGATTAAATTCAGTCACCGTGTGACAGAGCAGCTCTGCTGTGCAGTCAATACCATCAAAACCTCCCAGAAACGCAGATTGAATGCAACTTGTTGACGTCTCTGTGATCTCCCCAGGAGCAGAGCGCATCGCATCAGCACCGGGATGCCCCCGTGTCTCTCCCCGGGGGGCTTAATTGTAGCTGAAGACAACCCACAATGAGCTGCGCCGTCATGCATCAGAAGGAGCTCCGCCGGCAACACACTTTTTACACTTTCCACACATTCTTCTGGCGATTGAACTCTGGAAAAAGACATTTTTGAAGCAGAATGCCATAAATTCGCTCGAAGTTTTTCAGGACAACAATTACTTATGTTCACCTGTGTTTATATACAGACAGACACGCTCTACTTTTTAGATGAGATGTGAAGCAATCACTTAGAGCCGCTGGTTCCCTCTGAATGTTACCAGTCTGTATTTCGCTTGTTTGTACTGGACGCGCGTAATAGAAGGACACCGTTGCTGGGATTCCCTAGTCGCTTTTTGCTCCGCTTTTATCCAAGAGAAAGAGGGAGAGAAATTCGCAAAATGAAGTAAAAACGTGGTAAGTTTTACGATCTTTTCTTTTTAAAATAAAATCACCACCACCAGTCCGCGGTTGTTACCATTACGCACGGATCTGAGAGCGCAGAAGAGATGGCATTAGATTGTATAACAAGTAGATACGGAGTTAGCAGTGGAGTATAATCTTTTTATTTACAAAAAAAAGAGCTGAACTAACGCAAATATCACCGCTTCAAAAATCTTAGAAAGATCCAACTCTGCTGAGAATCCAGAAATAATCCCACACATCAGAGATGCAACAGAGTATGATAAGGTCACTTGTGATCATCACTGGCACCGTGTAAGTCCCGATAGGAACATTTTAGTGACACCATAAGAGATGAAGATGTCACAAAGGAAGCTATAAGAAGGTCACTATATAGATAGACACAATATATGAGTCCCTATGGGGAAGTAAGAGCTTCATGGGTTTAAACGTCTTGTGAAGTGCAAGACATGAGGAATAAATTAAGTCCACATTGATAAAAACCTTCACTAAGCCCTAGGGTGCAAAAACTGATTAACAGGGTGAGTAAACAGCTAGAGGATGCAGGAAGCACATCATGTTTAAAAGCTAAATATCTGCAAGATTCCACTTTACAGAGCTGTAACTATTTCTAATTTATATTAAAATAAAGGTAATATGAAGGTTGCATGGACTTTGTTATAGCTGTTTGGACCTCTGAATTAATAGTTTAAGGGTTAGGCTGATGGCAGGTGAGGAGATTATAATGTGATAAATCTGATTTAATTCCAGCATAAGGCTTACATTCCTGTATACGAGTATAATGTTGTCAGACAGAAGCCACTGGCTGACTGGCCATGCTGCTGACATTATACTGAAGGTGTTTGCTTCCAACCCAGCGCAGTTGTGGCACATGCAGCTGATAAATGTAGGGCAGGAGTGGAGTTACATGGTAATGCTGGCAATATGCCCCATATTGTTTGTGGGAGACATTAAAAAAACATGTATGTATATTGTGGAACTATGCAAATGATAATATTTCCATGTTCTAATTGGCCATCTGTGGGTAAGAATTATAAAAATCGTCAGAATCTTTTAGCACCTCTGTCTGATTATATTCACTTTGAAGAAGGAATTAGAATATTTGAATAACATGAGAAGATGCTTCTTCTGCCATTAATAGCTATACTGGTGAGGAGGAGCTGAAGCATTAAGTCCATTTGAAGTTGGAAAAAATAGATCTGTCCTCTGTGCTCTCAAGCTTTTCAGAAACCCACCTCAGGCTCTCTTCTCTCTTTGCAGAGTGTTGCATTTTTTTTTTTTGTTGCTTTAAGTAGCTGACTGATGTGAGAGATATACTCAGCAGAATGAAAGGGAATCACCATCACGGTGCGCTGATGAAAAGTATCTTTCAGCACACAATGTTCCTCCATTTCATCAGGAGACACACACACGTGAAGTTTCATCTCTTGCTCTCGCTCTGACACCCTTTTCTCCTTCATGCTCTCACTCCACACACACACACTCAGAGATGCACACACACAGAGATACACATACACACTCCTTAACAATCAGGGTGTGACTGAAGACAGAAAATTTAATCGACAACCCATTAAAATCAATTCATATCATGCCATCCCGTCTCATAGTAATGACACTGAATTTAAATAAATTGAAAACAATTATGATACTGAAACATTATGATACTGTTGAATATGTAATTTTCTTATACAATGACGGAGGAGTCTTCTCCCCTCATCTGGGGCACGAGAGAGCATATCAAAAAGAGGACTCATTTGTAGCTCATTAAGCAAAGTATAACATTCTGGTTTAATTATTAATGTAAGAAGCAATTAATGCCTGATGCTTTCAAGAGTGAAGCACGTGCGCATAGAAGAACTCTCTCTAATAACATCTTTTTACATGTAGAGGATATAGTAGTACAGAAAAAAATCAGCATTGCTCTATCTACAGTACTTGCCTGGAGTCATATTGTTTTTAAACCCCCACTATAGGACATTTACTCTTCTTGGCTGCAAATCACTGTGATCAGTCAGAAACCGTCTTCTCATATGAACTCTGGACAATATCTGGAGATTCAGGTACGGAGTTGCCCTTCTACACATGTAGCGTACAACAGACGTGTTCTCACTTTCTGGAAATACTCCAGGCGAGGGGTGATGCCTGGGTAGAGCGTGCAGGAAGCAGGACATGACGCGCATTAGACCGCAGCCACGCAGCCGCTTCGTAATTGGGTCATGAACGACCGAGTCTCTTGCTGTTCCTTGAGCCAGAGACAGCATTTTCTGCCATCTCATGTAGCCGGGGGCCTGTATTAAAAGTTGATGAATGAATTTAGCTAAAATTAAGGCCCATTAAAACCTATTTTCCAAGGTATTCCATTTTACAATATGTATGTGTCCAAAGAAGTTTGCCTGGATTTAATCTAGGGCTGCCCCCTCTTTGTATTTTCTTATGCTTTTTTCATGCTGAATGACTTATTTCCAAGAAACGTATTATTGTAAACACAATATTTAAAGTGGTGCTTTTGCACGATTCTTTGTGGAATTTTACAGATCTGTCGATTAATCAACTAATCGATTAATCGATAAAATCGTATGAGTTTTAGTCGACTAAGAATTTCTTTAATCGAGGACAACTCTAATTGAATCATTGTGTAGGAGCGTCATGGTATTCTAGATTTGACGTCATCTGAAAAGAACAACCGTTAGCGCTCACTGACTGCTGCTTGATAGCGCGCAACGGTCCCATTATACCTTTTTCTAATGAACCTCGCAAGTCATTCTATTGCTTTGTTCCCGCCCTGCCTATCTGAATTATGTTGTCATTTCACTTCATTTATTCATTCATTATTCATCACAAACCAAGACTGTTTAGTTGTGCTATCTTACAATCAATATATAGTAAATGTAATTAAATAAAAAATTAAACGTGTGTCGCCGATGTAACCAGTTAGAACTCGAAGTGGCGATGACGTCTTAAAATGTATGGAAAGGGTCTTAAAAAAGGTTTTAAATGGTATTCAATTTAACTTAAGGATTCCTGCATATACCCTAATGTAGCTAATGTTAGCTTAATTAGCGAGCTAGCTACAGCTGATCAAATCTTCCAGCATCAGTTGTCACTTCAGTCGACAAAATCAACAGTCACCTAGAAATGAGAAGCATGCTTTTGTCTATCACTGTCTGAAATCGAGGAGCAATTGTTTAAAATATGACGACAATTTTTGAGTGGTAAATCTGCCTCCATTGTCACTGCATGACGTGTGGTGGGAACGGAGAGCTTGACAGGCTTAGCAACAGTAACTATGGGGGGCAGGGCTTCGCCAATGGTGTCAGTGTAGAGGCTCCCAATGAGAGACTCTTCACTGTAATTCACAGACAGCACCATAGCACATATAATGTATTGCATGTTTGCTCGGAGTTTAACGTCACTGGACGTATTTCACTTGCAGGACCGTGTTGAAACTAGAACAAGACGCAGATGTATGCTGTTGAGTTACAGCTTCATTCCACAATTTTAACATTTGTTACTGCTTGTACCTGCAAAAATGTATTTTTTTCAGGATCTGCTACAAGACATAACATAGCAAACACACTAAAACACTTGAGTTAATGTAATACAGTGTCATCACTACGTTGTTTGTCTTGCAGAGTGCACTGTTTACAGTGCAGCACGTGAGTTGGCTGAGTAGCAGCTGAGCAGATGGCGGGGCAGCGTCTGTGAAGAAGACTTTACCATTCAGCTGTAAAACACTCTGCATGACTACATATCTTTGCCACAGCTCTTTGAAGTATCAAAGAAAGCCACAGTCATATGCCAAGGAAATGTCAATATTATATTAATGACCAGGAGATACTGGAAGCGCAATGAGGAAGATGAGATGAACACTGACACTGTACTCATTAATTGGCCAACTGCTGCCGTGAGAGAGTGTTAACTGTCAGACAAACTATATTCCCTGAACTCAGTGAGAAGCTATCAGACAGTGAGACGGCATGACTCAGTGCAACATTATTACAATTCCAACAACTATTTCAATCAGGAGAGACGTGTGTGTGAACTAGGCTGTGTTACCGGTGTTACACAGTGTTACACAGTGTTACACAGTGTTGGGGTTTACACCGATTGCATTACTCCCCCACCGCCCCCACTGCTTGCTTTTTAAAAATAAGAATAAAACCCATTTAGTTTATTTTTGCGTATCAGCGGCCACCTTTTGTCTGCTCCGTATAGCAGCAGCAGAGGAGTCAGATTTAACTTTCACTTTCACAACAAGACGATGGCGGACGATTTAGTGTCAAAATGAAAAGCAAAAGTGAAGAATCAGATCATTTATATCGTATATCTTTGTCGTTTCTAATAGATTATCAGTGTGTTTTCTTACAACATTCACTCGCAGCTCACAGAGAAAATAGACCAGAAACTAGAGCCGACTGCGGAGCTCCGAATGTGGATCTTTCAGATCAGTTTGAAGAGTATGTATGGTTTGCATGCTCCACATTTTATCGTAAGTGTGTCATGCATTTTGGGACTCGCACTGGTCTGGCCTGGGGGAGGAGTCGCCTGTAACAATAGGAACTTTACTGTATGTGTTGCACTTGAGACATGGACCAAAGTTGTTGTTGCACTTAGAGGAAACTATATGTGTGGATAACAGGCTTTTGTGAACATGTGTGCAAACGACAACATTAAGAAACATGGCTACAAGGAAAGTTCAGTGGATTGCTTGAACAAAAAACCCTGTCTCCCACATGGTATTTCATCATTTTCTGTCACTTCTTGTGTGTGTTTTCTTGACTAAATATAGTTTGGAGACCAGACATACTCATCTGGGATTCCTCCTGGTGAAAGATCTTGTAGTGTGTGACCCCCTGTCGCCAGTCAGTCATGTAGTGTGAAAACAACACGACTAAGATTGCAAGATTGTGTATAGTGAAGAGTACAGCGATCTTTGAAAGTCACGTAGTGTGAACTGGGCATAAAATGACAGCTGACAGCAACAGAGAGGAGAACATATTTAAAGTTTGATAGCAATGATCAGCTGATGGAGACAGATTACCAAATATGGTTGGTTTAACTAAAAGAGTGAATGCCCATTATGAGCTGATTAAGAAGTAACGAGAGGAGTGAGAGAGAGAGAACTGTGAATGAATGAATGAAGCATAAAGATAGTCTTTCTGATTGAACTTATGCTGAGCTTCATAAAACAAATTGAAACAAATATGTTAACATGCCACAGCAGCAATAATACACAAGGCAAAAAGATAACTTGGCAGCTGTAGAGAGTCAGTAAGATAAAGTAAACACACAGAAGGGTCGGGAAGCTGTGGCATCAAAACTGAAACTGAACAGTACAGGAAGAACAAGTGGAGGAAATAATCATCACATAACTCCAATCATCAGTGGCATCCAGAACAGGAACCATTCACCATCATCCGATATTCAACCATGAGTCATAAAAACAGCAGCACCAAGCCCTAACATGATCCTTAAAGAAACGAGACACTAATGAGCACATAGCAGTATGACCAGGTTACTAAAGTCAGACTAAATACTGGCTAACACAAGACAATCATGGAAATCCTCATTAAACTTCTGACCAATAACCTGCTTCTCCCTCACGTGGAAACTCCTGCCGGCATTTCAATCACAAGAGACTAATTAAAAGAAAGGTTTAAGGAGTTGTTAAGACATGAATTTGCGTGATATATGTGTGCAGAATAGGAAAAGTCAGAGAGATATTTTGTGTGTGGAGTCTTTGGCGATTAGACCCCATTGTGACCTGCGGATTTGTTGGAGGAAGTCACACCATAAACTCCATGCAGGAGTATCCCCCATGATGGAGTCTAGACGCTGGTGGTGGTGGTGAAGCAGTGGCTGAAGATCTACATAAATGGATATGATCTGTGGGGCTTCCTCCATGACACATGGCGCGGCATGTACGTCCCATGACGCGGTACTTCACGTACTTGTGGTTGTTACGTTCACTGAAAAATAACTCGCCATTTTATTTTATTTTTCGACCGGGACACGAATCCCGGTCCGGGTGGAAGTCCTGTGTTTGGTTGACCAATAGTCCAAAACTCGTATTAAAAAAACAGGCTGTAATTAGCTTCAAAATCACATGTTTTACCCTGCAGTGAGCTGAAGTTTGGACTCGTATCATGAATAGTGCTGATTAGATTAGAATTTTATTTTGGAAACCTTTAAAATCTGAGATCGCAACTGCAGAATTGTCAAACTCGCAGGTCTGAAAAAGTACACCTAATATGTATATTTATCAGCCTCACATTAGTGAGTTAGTTATCCCTTTGAGTTTCACAGGCACAAGTTTCAAAGTGACAATGGCACCCCTGGATCTATACAGTATACTGGAAGAAATACATGGACATTTATATCATGTGTGCTTCACTTTCATCAAATCCTCTTGTCACTCTTTATGCTGCAGTGTTTTCTCTTTACACTGGAATGAAAGCAATCCATGAAATTGAGACTGTATCAGTAGTAATCCCATCGGTTTTACAGGCAGGATTATTCACATGGGATTGAACTCAGTGTGAGAAAGCAGTCTTCCACTCACGAAATAACATCTCTCTCTCTCTCTCTCCTCTCTCTCTCTCTCTCTCCCTCTCTTTTTCTCTCTCTCTCTCTCTCTCTCCCTCTCTTTTTCTCTCTCTCTCCCTCTCTCTCTCTCTCTCTCTCCCTCTCTCTCTCCCTCTCTCTCTCTCCCTCTCCCTTTCTCTCTCTCTCCCTCTCTCTCTCTCTCTCTCTCTCTGTCTCTCTCT
>JAOVVB010261221.1:0-19116 GCA_028570985.1 Heterobranchus longifilis
CTGTGTAATAAACAGGATAATGTAGAGTGAGCGGGTCATTATTGTGAATTAAACCGTGATGCAGGAGGTTACATAAATGATACCCAATAATTAAAACTGGGCACATTGTGTCACCTACAGGTGACTTTTGCAGTGTGACTGTATGCTACAGAAAATGTTTTTAGTTACCTCTTTTCTTTTTGTTTGAGTTGGTTATAACCAAATTCTCTCTTAGATGCTTCCATTAACAACAGAACTGGGTCCAGCAGCACAGTATTTGCACATATTTCCATTACCGGCTGCTCGGTATAAGTATTTTATTACGAGATATTTCACATTTGTACATATTTATTTGGCCATTAACACAGTTCAAAATACCTTCAGTAATACATTAGTCCACACACTATGTAGGTTTGCATGCGGACCATGCTGACCTTAGTAAATAATATGGTTGTATCAGATACACTTCAACGCCTTTCATTTCTGTAACAGTGTCGTCTGGTCCGTCTACTTGACAGCTTTGCACACCAAACTGAACTGAGCAGAAAGGCACGCCCAACATACCTGTTAATCAAGCTTAACTACAAGTATATCCCTCTCACCCCGGACACAAACTCTTTCAAAAACTCCCCTCCAGCAAGAGACTGAGGTCTCTTAAGACTAAAAGCTCACGCCACATGAACAGTTTCCTCCCGACTGCACCTGGCCTCCTCAACAAGGCCCGGCACCCCCACTGATATGGACCCTATTCCACTCAGTGCCACTACATGTGTATTGTATTCATTATATTCATCTGTGAACTTATTGCACATCTGAGTACTCAACTCATAACATGGCGTGTTAGATTATTGCAGTTTTTACTGCACATTCAATATTCCATGTACTTATTTTCTAAACTATGCAGCTCTTCTTCACACAGAACATACTGTTTACATATTATATGTAATTATATATACCACCTGTCTTTTGTGGCAAGTATTTTTCTCACTTTGTATAGATACTTGTTTTGTCTTGTTTTTTCTCTTACCTTCTATTTTCTGTCTGTTTGTTGTGCACCACTACACCAAGACAAATCCCTCATATATGAAAACTACTTGAAAATAAATCAGATTCTGAAGTATTTCAAGCAACTTTTGGTGACTGCTGTACTTTTTTCTTTTACTTGATAATGTACATGATTTATCTTTGATGATCAAAAAACCTGGGTGAGTGGAAGGAGAAATCAAAGTGTGAGCTGACTCAGGAAAGACGACTAGAGCAGAATATGGTGGAGATGATTACAGCAAGAGGAAAAATGGCTGATACAAACAGGCGACAAACATGAACACAACGCTGGGGCACAGCTGCTTTGAGAACATACCTAAGGCAGGCAGTATGAAAGAGAGATATAATGATATAGTTCGGCAATATGGGATGTATAATGCACATAGCAAAAAAAACATTCAAAATATAAATCAAATCTGGGATAACAATAAAACAATGTTAATAAGGATTATCTTTTCAAAACAGAGGTTACGGAGTGTTTCACACAGTTAATTTTTCAGCACTGTCAACAATCAAGTGGGAATGCAGAAGGTAGGCAGAGGTAATAGAGATGTAATTGCCGGTGTGCCGTTGAGTATTAATAATGAAAAACCCATGAGTAACCTAGCAGGATGAGTGATAATAAGTGCTGAGAGATAAAAACAATAAGGAATGGCATAACGAAGGATCGTCAAACTATGTTTGAATGTCTTTACTTTTCTCTTTAATGAGTTACAATGTGAAGACAGTTTGTCCCCAAGCATGTAACATGCTACAACTGTCAGAGATTTGGTCATGTAGACAAGAAGCAAAGATGACGGAAATCAGAAAGATGGGAAAAAAAGAATCAAAAGCTCAGACTATGGGAAGAACATCTCATGCAGAGGCAATTATGGAGGAAAAAGAGAAACATCATAGGGGATAAATAGGCTCGCAGGGTTAAGAAAGGACGCTGATGAGAGGACACGTAGAAAACAAGAAGAATCTGGTTGCTTTTTATGCTGGATTATTTATAGCACAGCAGGTGGGGAGTCTAAACCTGACAGAATTAATTTGTTGTTAGAGCAGCAGAGCAGCATCTCAGTTTAACTGGACCGACACGAGAAGTGGTTGATGACCTAAAAGCTCGGTCAACTAACAAACCAAAAGTAGGAAATTTTACAATGGAATTATAAATCTGATGTTATACGTGTGCAGGAAAGTGATTAAACACTAACACACAGTGTTAGGTAAAAGGACTAGACAAGGACAACAAGTGTACCTGACCAAGTAAAAATCCAGTACAACAACTAAATAAATAGACGAGATTATAAAAGTATTTTTCCAAACTAAGGGTCAAGACAGTACATTATTTGTGGGATGACATTTTAGTGTGATGCTACTGGTTAAATAATTGAGCAGCTGATGGATAGAGATTGTCTGGTGTGCTTGAATAATGACAGTGTAACTAGAACAGACATTATTGCAGCAAATGAATCTACTCTTGACCTCACATTAAGAAGAGGAATGAAGTCATTTACTGTTCACCATAATGGTCAAGTATATTTTTCCTACAGCAGTGATGGAGCTCTGTGGAATAACGGAGGGTGGACAGTTTATCTAGCCATGAAAATAAAAGTATTGATGAAGTGAAAAAGTGGACAATATGTGGAGATTCAAGTTCTCTGCAGAGCCAGAGACAAAAGCTTGATGGTAAGAGTGAAACTAAAAACATAAGAGTGAGCTGGAAGGAGCAGATTTTTTTTTTTTTTTTTAGTTTGTATTTTCTATTTTGTGGGACTGTTTGACAATCCTGTTTCTGACTGAGACTGAGGTTGGCTTTGGAATTAAAAAAGTTGCACAAACTACTAAGATGATCCATCAGCCAGTTGGGCGGAAAAATAAAAAATAAATCAGATCACATGGAGATTTTATCTAATGAATGAAAGAAGATATTGATTGGGCTATTGCAAACAGTAATCATACTCCAAGAAAGTATCTTAGTTTTTTTTTACAA
The DNA here is from genome assembly GCA_028570985.1 of Heterobranchus longifilis. Lineage (NCBI taxonomy): Eukaryota > Metazoa > Chordata > Actinopteri > Siluriformes > Clariidae > Heterobranchus > Heterobranchus longifilis. The sequence goes on from JAOVVB010261221.1 coordinate 2,999, forward strand.
ATGGGGACACAACACTTTCTCAGAGCCAGAACGGAAAGTGGATGCGTTTAAATACACATCCAGGTTGCAATTTTGTGGACATTGCACTGAGTAGAGATGGACAAACCCAGAAAGTATTAATATGTTCAGACTCAAGCTCAGTGCTAATGAGCTCTGAAGTGTTTAAATCAAATAGTCAGCAGGATATTCTGTGTCATTTGCTCGAGTTAACAGCTTTTCACTTCATTTTTATAGCATCCAACTCAGATGGCGCTGAAAGGAAATGAGACATACCACTGAGACACAACAAATAAGTGGAAAGAACCAAAAGGATCAATATGGATGGTATTATATATGGACAGCAGATTGCTTAGTATGGTTTTTAACTGTCTTGTCATTTAATTGGAAAACACTACAAATGGGTCAGGTCAAGTGTATGTGCAAGTTAACATGAGTACAGAACATTTCTACTGGTGCTCAAAATTTGTGAGTGGAGAGGATTAAAAGGGTTACAAAAATCACTAGTTGACTAGATGTAGGAAAAATCTCTCACACACACATGCACACATACACACGCACGCACGCACGCACGCACGCACGCACGCACGCACGCATGCAATGTGGCTGAAATCAGCTGGTTACTAACCCTGAAGGAGCCCCACATGAACACGGTTCCGTCCTCTGTGAGTGCAGCTGTGTGGCTGTCCCCTGCCGACACCTGGACCACCTTCTCCTCCAATGTCACCTTTCCTGGAACCATCTCAGAGCCCTCCTCTGTTGTATCCCGACCGAGGGCACCTTCGTCGTTGCAGCCAAAAGTGTAGACCTGCAGAAGAAAAAAATATCAGTTTATCTGGAAAACTCAAGACTGAATGTTAGCAGGGAGCCATGGAGCCATAGCATTAGCCATACAATTTTAATTTAAAAATAAATAAGTAATTCCTTACATTGCCAGTGTCACTGAGGCACACAGTGTGCATGCCTCCAGCTATCACTTGCACAATTTTCTCTGGCAGGGACACAAGGGCCGGCTTCTTCCTCTCCGTGATGTTCTCGCCTAGACCCAGCTGTCCAACATCGCCCTGGCCCAGAGCAAGAACCTGACCTGCCTCCTTGCCATGACTCCTGTGGGAAACTGTGACACACAAACAAACACACAAGTTCATACCAGTTGTTTAATTTGATCTTTGATGTTATTAGTCTCACAAGGCCAAACTTGACTGTGGCATGAATAAAATAAATACAGGCATGGGACATGTGGTGTGACATGCTTTCCTCCCATAAACTGGGTGTGTATTGTTATTTTAACAGCAATTTGATTTGGTTCTTCAAGTTAGAAATACATCAGTGGTGAATGTTTAAATTAAGTCTCATTGTCTAGTCCAGTCTGGTAGCCTTTATCGACCCGTTTCTGAAAAGGCCAGTGATTTACCTTTCACTTTCTTGGGGTCTTTATCATCCTGCACAATAGGCTCAGACTTCCTCTTGGTGGCGGTCTTTTTAGCAGGCATGACAGCAACACTTTAGGACTTTGGGAAAAACACAAGAGGAGACTGGTGTAAGATTGTTATAGTCCATTATTGGTTAAAGTCATAGAGCTGTGGGTGAAAGAAAAACATAACATGAAAAGGGTGTTTATCAGAAGAAATTATATCACAATTAAAAATGCAGCTGTAAATTTAATGTCCTTGGGTTTTGGATTGTTGGTTGGACAAAACATAAAACAAGCAATTTAAAAATGTCACTGGGCTCTGAGAAGTTGTAACTGGCACTTTTTTCCTGTTGATATAACGGTTAATTGCAGTCTTACTGACAATAACATGCAAATAATCTCTGCTGCATGGTGAAAACGTATACTATGTTAGTGGCAGGTGTGGTACGAATGAGCTTAACTAATGTGCCAGTTAATGTACGCATTAATAGTTGTGAGTTTAGAAATGCCTCTTTAGTCTGTGTCTGTACTTGGCATCAGAACATCTACTGCTCGTGCCCATAGACTGTGTGAGTGGTTTATGGACTCAGGGACGACATCAAAACGTCCACCATGGTCTCTCTACTGCAGGTCTGAATACTATTGGACCTTATGCAACGTTGTGGGGCTTTGAGAAGGTAAGCAGTATGTTATTGGCATTTCCATGAACTCACAAGCCTACTGGCAACCGCAGCTGACCAACAGACAGACACACAATCAGTCCTTATTTTGATGGTTGGTAACAAACATTATTCAGAAGCTGTTGGGGTACAGCAGCTGTCAAGAGACATTTCAATGGCTGGCGCAGTGTCAGGCTCTTTCACCCCAAAGACAGTTGTCCTTCCTCCACTTCTGCTCCCAGGCTGTTGTGAAATGAACGTCCACAAAATAACTGCTCCAATGCCACCCTCACTTCTTAACCTCAGTTCGTAAGGGCATGTATAGAGAGTGCTGCCAGTGATGTAACATTTAGCACAGGCTAGAAGCATACCGCAGTTTAAAATAAGCAGCGTGATCTAACGTTGGCAGTACCCATGTGTCCTTGCTAACATTTAGATAGCTAGGTTACCTAACAAGCTATACATTGCTGAGCTTCAGTCCTCTTTATGATTGTAAATCACTGTGACACAGTCAGCTACTAATAGAGTAAGAATGTAGGATGCAAAAGACATGTATTTACTACTACAGAGAAAATGTTAGCTGACATTAAAGTAACTTATAGCTAGTCCATGACACTAGCTAACGTCCAGGGCTGTTTGCTAGCCAGCGCTAACTAGCTAGCGGCGTTAGCATGACATTCGGGGATGAATGAACTACAATAACATCATTTATTGAATGAACTGCATACACATTGCTTAAGTAGTGTTTATTAATGCTTGTCTTTTCTAGCGGGACCATGTCGGAGCGGATAATTTACTAACCTGTGATATGTAGAAGTTTTCAGTTTGCCTAGAAGTGAACGTGCTGTTCCCGGTCTTGAATCACGCACCTCACGCACGACACGACGTCACGTACTGGAATCGCTGCCCCCTTAAAGACACAGCAGCACTCAAATCTCCATCAAGTAAAAAGTGCTGCATTCAAAACGTAATGAGTAAAATCAAGTACCTAAGTATTATCAACACTCAATGTAGAAAACTAAAAGTATTTATTATGGAGCAGATGTCTCCAGTGTCCTAATATTGCATCATATTTTAACTTAACTACTGTTAGGTAGTGTAATCCATAATGTATATCTCAATCATTTATATCTCTATTGTCTATAAGTATATACTATAACAGCATATTGTATTTCAGAAGATCTTATGTGTTATATTCAAATTTGAATCTGCAAAGTCACTATAGCTGTCAAATCAATGGAGTGGAGTAGAAGTAACAGAACGTAAAAGTACAAGTAACCCAAATTCAACTTAAGGAAAGAACTTAGTTACTTAGTTATGTTCCAAGACTGCAAATATGTGATCCAGATGTATAGAATACAATTTAAAACATTGGATTCAATGCTGTTATTACAGAATTATATTATACAGACTCATTTTTTAAGTAAATATTTTTTTTAAATCCTACACAAGAACATGACATAATGAATTGTGGCCAGTGAAAACATGGATGTACTCTACTTGTAATATATTAGAGTTAGAGCATATGGTCTAGTTTTAGTTGTCTTTGTTCTGAGATTGTTTATTGCATACTAGTTTATATCTATCACTATAAGCACAACAGTTCTGTGTGACTCTTTATCTGTTATGTCACTATATATTCTGTGCATTTGTCCCAAACCATAAATATTTAATGAATATTTTCTTGCTTGGGTATTTCTTATTTGCATTATCTCCAAGTATGTGCCCTGTATATGTGCTCAGATGATGCATGTTTACACTATTAACAATGATTAAATAATAATCATCAGTAATCTTTATTATTACTAATTCAGTCTATATGCTAGTGTTGTTTTGCAATCTGTAAACATATTTTGTCTTCATTTATCCATTTCTGGCTTTTATGCAGCTGCTGCAACAACAATGCAACTACCTCACCTCATCATGAGATCACTGATGAGATTTTGCCTTCACTGTTTACAAAATACAAAATATACTGCTTTAGACCTTTGGGATGTACATTAAAAAACAAAAATAAATGTATTCCAAGGATCCTATAGACACCTTCATTATGCATGATGCACCAGTTATCTGCTCACAGTGACAGACATAAACCCTGCCACAAGGTGTCGCTGCAGTCTCATATTCTTATTTTAGACATTCAATTTAAATGTCCCCGATACATCTCCACCTGAACACATCAATAGGTAAGACAGGTCTATTGATTAAAGAGCCAGGCGCAGAGTCATTGCACAGACGGTTCAAGGAATTGTAAGATTTTTAATTAGATCCAGATGTGACTATTTACAATTAAAAAGAAAACTGTCAGTCCATACAATTCCACATTCAATTAAAAAGCAACTTAGTTTTACAGAAAAGGTACACTTTCATATTCCCATTCTTGTAGCATGTAATCATAAACTAATATTCTGTGCTTAAAAAAATAGCAACCTATAATACTTTTATATTTTAAAATTTCTTTTCAAATGAAAAGGAAGACAAGATATACACAAGCATCAGTTAAACCTATATCAACCTGTACACAGCATAGAGAACCCTGTAAGCTACTGGCCAGACAACAATACAAGATAAAACACCTCTGCAGTTTCAAAAGGTTCCAGCCAAAATGACTCCCTGTTGACCGTTTATACATTTTCTGATTTGTTTTGATAAATCCCTGATCTACACGCACAGCAACTTACATTTAACTCCTAGTATAGACACTACTAGCATGACCTTATTCAAAATGGCTACAGGATGCATTTGCATGTTTGATCTTTAAAGGGAAGTACAAAAACTCATAAAAAAGTATAAATGAAGAGAGATTATCCAGACCCAATGGCATTGGATTCCGTGTTGGCTCATGCAGTGGATTGCAGAAATCAGTGATATGAACCAGTATCCTATAGTCCTTTAGGCATTGGGTATGTTGGCACACGTAAAAACACCAACAAGCCTCCTTTTTCTATGTCTAGATTGACGCTTAAATGGCCACCTCACATCACAACCATAAATACAGGCAAGCCAAATAAAATAAAAAAACGGCTCAAATAAAAAGCTGTCACTACTCATGTGATCAAAATTACAATATAAAATATCTTGTGCATTACAGAATATTTTGTAATTAGATCTTTCCAAGTTTCATTCTAAAGGTATAACAATTGCAGTCTGTACACAATTTATATAAAACGCACACACAATATCCCAGAGATGTCCAGTCCTATAAGAGAATATCCAAGTCTTCATCCTCCAGCCCGCTCTCCCTGCAGCCGTTTGTCTCTTATCTTATTATTACTGTGTGGAGTATTATAAGTCATCATCATTACTATTACTATTATTATTGTATGTTATTACATTAACAAGATGAATTAGCTTTTCCATGTACAGTAAAGAAGAAAAAAGGCAACACAGAATGAGGCCGCGTTAAAGGTTGTAACTAGATCCAAGTCCCTGAGGGGTACCACATAACAGCAGAGTGAGAGTCAGCCCTGTAGGTCCTCTGCCACACGTCTCCACTTCATTGGCACGTGGTTCCCCCTGTCGTCCGGGAGAAATACTGCATCTGGTCCTCACCCATCACCACCGCCACCACCGCCACCTCAGTTTAGTGAAAGCAATGTAGTGGGGAGGGCGATGGAGGGCAAGCGAGAAGCATTCTTGTTTTGAGTCAGTTCCAGGCTTTTCCCTGATAATCTGTACAGTACATTCGGGAAACGTAAAAAGGGCGATCTGTCTGCATAGGGAGCAGCTTCTGGCCACGCAGAGATCTTAAGTGCTTCATTATCCGCAGAGGGAGGAGAGGGAGGAGGGGGGGCTAAGGCCGATGAAACCTAAACAAAACAAAGAGATCTCATGAGGCATGAACAGACAATCGTATTCTGTTTAAAGTTATAATCCTTAAGATTTTCATGAAATCAAACCCCGTATTTGATGCTATTTATGGTCACTTTTCAGCAAGAGCCATTCAATGTATTTACGGGGTTCGTACAGCGAGTACAGAGTCAAATTAAAGTACTTTTCAAGCACTTTCAAGGTACATAAACAAAAAAATTCCATCCTTTATCATCACATCTAATTTTTTACTATAAATGTAATTGAGAAAAATAACATGTACAGAATTCCTTTATATCCACAGCAATCAACGTATATTGTCACTTTGTTCATTTTTGTAAAAAGATTTATATTTCTTTGGTTGAGATGAGTGATCGTGATGAAACACCAGATTATGTTGAAAATCAAGCATTTTTCAAGGTGTATATTCCAAACCTTGAAAACATAAAAATTAAGCTTTTTCCAGACTTTCAAGACTTTGTACCAACCCTGTATTTACATTCTGTAATTACATCTCTATATAGCAGTTTTCATTGTTAGTGGCGGGGTCCGCCATTCCCGTGTTGGATTCACTTTGCCTTCACATGCACAAGGGACTCACATGATGCATGTATGTAATCCAGCTTGAATGTTTTCAATGTTAATTCATTTATATCAGCCTCACTGCTTACTGTTCTCTCTCCTAATGTATCAGAGCTGTATCAAGTTACTGCTAATGAAATGCAACACTTCTGCATTGAAAGTGTTTTTCGATGAAACCTGACGTGGCTTTTATTGTGAAGCAGTCACAGGAAACAATGTATTTGTCACTGAGGTTAGCGCTGAGAGCAATCCTTCGTCTAGAAAACAAGACAAAACTAATTTTCTGTGTTTTTCATCAATGGATGAGTTTTAAACATGGCAGGGAGTAATGCAACAAGAAGAAACAGCCACAGTGAGCTGTTAGATGAAGAGCTGCACACCTTCAACTTCTTAGATAAGGTAACAAACTCTTTTCACCATGCCCTGTGTGCACCATGAAATCAGACTGGTTGTCTATGGTACGATGAAAAAAGGGGGGTAATTATTAACTGAATTCTTTATTACAACAACATGACTTTATTTGGTTGTGTGTAAACAGATCCACCAGCTGCTCTTCTGTTGTACCTCTGACACAGTAGCTGTATTTGCTGTAGTGTTAAACCAGACTTGCTGTTACCACGGTAACCACAGGTTCGCCAAACCAACCCGCATGTCAAGATCCATCTGATAAAAGGTATACCTCGTGTAGATTCTGCTCTCTTCATGGACCTCCATTTCAGTGCTCTTATAATCATTGAGCTCCTTCCGGATGGCCGCCTAGACGGAGCAACAGGAAAGAGATAGTGTGAATTTAAAGGGAAATTCTGTATTTTTTTAACCTGTACCCTATTTCCCCATGTTGTTGTGTGTAAGTGACTAATGTAATCGCACGGGAGAATAGCGACCGTCAATGCACTTCCACTAAAAGTGCTTGTTTTTGCCACTGACAGGCTCAGATTGTTATTATACAGTCTATGGTGTCTGACAAAATTATGGAAAGAAAGAGAAGTCTCGTTCTGAACTCTCGGAAGGTGACTTGTTGCAGGAAGACAACAAACGTTTATGTGGATGTTTGTGAGAGTTGAGAGTTGGAGTAAGCGTAGCTTAACATTATCTAAAAGATTTTCAGTTGCACATTTGAGAATTGTGCAAAAACAAAATGTTGTGCAACAACTTTCATAGACTAATATTAACTTTGTTGGATACGGACACGCTGATGTTGTGGCTAGTTGTGCTAAATGGACACTGAATGGCCTTTTTTTTACTGGGATGACTACAGCCAGCCAAAGAGGAGGAGAAATCCTATACCAAAGCACATTTTCATAAAGAAAAACGCTGCTCCAAGAGGTAAGAGCTGCAGATAGAGCAGATGTAATGTTATTTGCTCAAGTTACTGTGTTGCTTTGACATCAGTACACACATGGCAGGATAACGGCAACTTCTCCATCTTTGCATAAGGTTGTCAGACACTTATAATAACAATCTGAGTCAGTGACAAAAACAAGCACATTTAGTGGACGTATTGGCAGTTGCCCCGTGCGATTACATTGCAGCCTGTTTCGCTGCTGTCGGCTGCATCACTCTCACTTAATACTGGACCAGTTTCAAAAAATGTTATTCCCCTCAGTCCAGAGATGTCCAAACTTTTTTGAATTGGGGCCAGATTAGATAATGTGAAAATACCTTGGGGCCATATTAGATTAGGGCCAGCTGCTTCTTGCATCATATGGGTTATTTAAAAAAAAAAAACTCATACAATACAATTGTACTCTGAGGATTTTATTTTAAGTGTGATAACCATAATAATACATGTACGTGTCGTGCACCCAAACAAGAAACACATTAGTTCTGCCTGCGTAGTTCCTACTTAGTGCGCGTCTACAAACTGTATGACAGTGCTGCTATCGTAAGGTGAACGGAAAAAATGCAGAGTGAACTTGCTTGATTAACCAATATTGTGTGGCAGGCCACATATAGTGTATTTTCAGAGACAAGCCAGGGGCCGTTTAAAATCTGTCACGCCTGCCTTAGTCACCTACATACAAAAATATGGAAAAATGGGTTGAAAAATACCGAAATCTACCTTTAAAAAGGAAACTAAACATCACGCATGAGGTTAATATTATCTGAAAGACAATCCACTGCTGGGAGATTTCTTGGAGTTGTCAAGTGCTTACTGGACACAGTAAACGTACCTTGTCAGCAGGAGTCAGCTTGGTCCACGGCTTGTCTGCTCTCCGATCGTAGTCTTGGGCATCTGTGACTTCCACATACTCGTGGAACCGCAGGATTTTTCTTGCCTGTAGTTCTGCCACTGTGGGTCGTTGACTCAGCTACAATAATCAGATGTCAGTTTAGTATCCAGCAAATACATGATTTGACACTTGGATGTCTGCTGCAGATGTGTTGCCTCACCTTCCTGGTCAGCCGCCGCTTGATCTCTCTAACCTCAGCTTGTCTGTCCGCCTGATTTTTGGCTGAAAAAAAAGAGAGAGAACAACAGAGCTTTATTTAGATGCTGCATGAAAGCCAGGCTTGATGTGCACCAAAGGTAAGGAGTTTCCAAAATTAGACACTGAACTGTAATTCATGTTTCAAACTGTCTCTTCAAGTGTAAATTCTTGCTATTACTGCACGTTAGGGTTGTAACTAATGATTATTTTTTATTATCGATTCATCTGCCGATTATTTTCTCGATTAATCGTTTGGTCTATAAAATTACAGAAAATAGTGAAAAATGTCCATCCCAGTTTCTTAAAGTCTAAGGTGATGTCTTTAAATGTTTTTTTTTGTCAGTCCAAAACCCAAAGATATTCAGTTTAATATGATATAAAACAGAGAAAAGTAGGACATCTCCATATTTGAGAGGCTGAAAACAGCACTTTTGCATGAAAAATAACTTTAATGATTAATCGATTATCAAAATAGTTGGCTAATCGTTGCAGCTCTAATGCATGTATACAATTTTATTCTTTTGTACATTGTGAAGACCTGGCTCAACAATGTTAAAATGTGGTTTTATTTACATGAACAAGACTAATTCATGGACAAATCATCTGTGATGTTTGTTAAAGCCTGCAAAAAATGAGTCCAAACAAGCCAATGAGCAGAAGAGTCAAATCTGAATCGTCTTAGAGAAGGCATTTGAGGTTCAGTAATGCATAATAAAGGTGAAAAGGAAAGAAAGATTTGATACTAACGCTGAAGGATGTTTCTTTGCTCGAGCTCCTCAGCAGTGGGTCTCTGGCTAAGTCGCCTGAATTGGAGGAAGAAAAAAAAAAGAGTTGGACTATTTTTACACAGTTTCATCACTTTGTCATTCAGGCAATAAGTAGGACAAAGATCTAAGACATGATCTCCGGATTTCTTCAGGAAATGCACATTCACTATTGTCACTTTAAGGGACAGAAAAGAAATGGAATATGCACGTCTGTCTTCACCTTGTGAGTGCAGTGCCGATCTGTGTGCGGATGGCCTCCCACTGCTCCCTGCTCTGCCAGGTGAGGCCGGTCTGTCCCGGAGGCTGGTCGTCTCTGCTGCTCCTCTCCTGGGTAAACCTGTCCCTGTCCGGGGCGCAGGGACGGCTGCTCAGCTTCAGAGCCAGCGTGTCCTTCCTCTTCACCCTGCTGGCCAGAGCGCCTGGACAAAAGCCAAGCAGAGGTGTGGTCAGGTGTGAAGGAGCACAAAAACAGTGCAACTAAAAATAAATAATGTTTACGCCTTTTCATAAAATATGGTTATGCTTCAACAAGTCCTCCAAACCATACGACCACATTGGTCGTTCCTACCCTCTAATACGACCCACGTTTCCGTCCTCATACCTAAATGTAACGGTCACGGATTAAACGTGTCTTTAACGTTGTGAAACGGCTGCAGTTTGGTTAGGTTTAGGCACAAAAACTACTTGGAACTACTTTTTTTTTCTCTCTCTCTTCCCCCCTCACCATTTTCTGTTCCAGATATTTCCAGAATATCATACTACGCTGGTGAATATTTATTTATGTTTGTTAACTACAGGCAAGTATTGTAGAAATAACGATAGAAACTTTTTGACTTGTGTTTAAAGATGTTTAGGGATAGAAAAAGACCGTGGTTTGGGTTAAAATCAGTAAAATTGTTACGTTACTTCACTTCTGTGCATTCACACATGACGTGATTACGCACGTGACGTAGAATGTGATGTAGCTCTGTTTGTTACCTGAAGTTAAAATAAATCAAAATTGACTTATTTTCAAACGGGACACGAACACCGGTCTCCTGGGTCAAAGTGCTGTTTGTTTGACCCATCCATCACCCCTCCCGCCTGTCCCACGCTAAAAAGACTTTCTCGATCATAATATTACATTACATGACTTCCTGCTTTGCTCCCGTCATAGTTTCTAAGGCCACTAGAGGGTGCCGCCTAACAATAAAACGTAAATATGGGTCATAATCGCTGCTTGTACAAACGACCTATGGGGTTGTTTTTCAGGGGAAGACAGTCCCTTATGCTTACTAATTGGAGGCTCATCCTCCTCTTCTTCATCTGAGTCTTCATCTTTATAAAGCACAGGACCGTCTGAATCAGTGTCTTCCCTGAGCATGCCATGCTCTCCATCCTCATCCTCTTCCTCCTCGTCTTCCTCCTCCTCGCTGCTGTTTCCTCCCGGGATGACACAAACACCGGCGTCTCCGACCAAACACCTGCGACTCCGTGGCTCCAGCTCTGGCTGGGGGATCTCCCCATCATACTCCTCCTCTTCCTCGTCATCTTCCTCCTCTTCTTCTTCCTCCGAGTAGTCATCTTCAGATCTAATGGAAAGAGAAAATGAATATAAGCATTATGGATACAGATGAAGCATCTGTTTGTGTGTATTGCACTAATTTAGAAGTAGTTTTTGCACTTAAAATACCAAATTAAAATGTACCCAACCTTCAACATAACATACTTTAGCCATACATGAGCCATATCCCACCTCTCACCCTTCTAACCATTAGTAAATAGTAACCTAATCCATTGGATTACAATAATCTGAATACTTTTGGATTACTTAAAGTCAAACATTGAAAATATTGCACCTTATATGAAAAAAATGTACGCAGCCACATACAATATTCCACAAATAAGCTTTTTCGATGCAAATAAAATGCATTTTGCATATTCAGCATTTACAGTAAGAGTTGGTCAAATCACATTACCCTTACAAAAACAATACTGGCACAAACTACAGGTATGCTGTTTCTCTTGTGGAAGTTTTGTTGCTGCTGACTTTGCTCTTGTAACGCAAGAAGATCACTTACTTACTTAATATTACCAATTTAAACTACCCTGACAAAAACATGCTGGCATAATTCATGAAAAAGAGTTTCGTATTTTTAAAATTGTCATATTCGCACTACCAGAATGCATTGCACGGCTGCTTACATAGAAAATGAAAGGGAAGCGTGGAAATTACGTCACACAGTGGAAAACATTTTGGCTCAAAATGCCATAAAAAAACACTTAAACATATTCTCTTTTCTTTTCTTTTGTCCATACTTGTTGAGAAACTCACAGTTTTAGTGGTTGGATGCTGACAGGAAGGGGTCGACCGCCTTGGTACTCTGGAGGGGTGTCGAAAAGCAGCGTGTGTGCACGCTGTGACCCGTCTGGATGCGGCTGAGCTGGGCCGGGACTGGACAGGGCTCGCTGGATCATGATGTGCAGCGGGACGGGCGCCGGGCGCTGAGGAGACTCATTGGTCGGGCTTGGTGGGTCAAACAGCATGGGTATGGGGTGAGGCAGCGGGTGGGGGTAGGAGTGCTGATGGTGGAGGTGGTGGGTGTGTATGTGTTGGCGGGGAGGAGAAGGCGGTATGTGTGTCGGCAGCGGAGGGGAAGGAGGAGGGGGAGGCAGCTGAAAGCCCATCGGGAGGCTGCTGTGATCCTCTAGAGAAAGCGGCGAGGGGATGATGGGATGGCTCGAGTCCTCCGTGTTGCGTTTGGTGACGGGGGTGGTCCTCTTAGGAGGCATCGGTGGAGACGGTTTGGCTGGCACAAGGCTGGCACCTCCGGGGGCCTGGGTGAAGTCACCTGCAAATGGAAAAAACGGTTAATACATCCAATCATAATAGTTATAGCTCAGGCCTGTGAGTGAGTTGCCAGCAAGTGCTTTATTTTTCTATCTAGTTTGCCGCTGTGACATGAGTGCACATGCATCAGCTCACCCAACATGACAGAATACACATGAACAAATATAAATACTGGGATTACATGTCTGACTGAGCATTATTGCGCACATACAGTGTGTCAGATCACATGACTGTGCCAACATGAATGCACGCACTGCTCTAACAAACCAGAGTGCAGCATGTGCCCCAGGTCACAGAGACGAAGAAGATACATACATGCTCTACACAGCCAGATTCTTAAAGGGATAGTTTGGATGTTTTGAAGTGCAGTGTAGTGTCCATAGTGTATTACCTACAGTAGTGGTGAATATTTTCACCACTTTACCTTGCCATCAGACAGCCCGGTTTAAGTTTACACAGGGGGAACTAAAGCTGTTATATTGCTCTCGTCAAAGCCACCAGACTCCATTGACAAAAACAGTAATTTTACCTCCCAGAACACGGGAGTTGCTCGGGAATTGTGTGACTGGTGTTTTAAAGGGTTAGGAACTATCAAAACTAACAAACAAACTAACCGATCCTAAAGGCCCTGGTGTTAACTCCCGTGTTCTGCGAGGTAAAATTACTGTTTTTGTCAATGGAGTCTGGTGGCTTTGACAAAAGCATAGATAACGGCTTCAGTTCCTCCCGCTTAAACTTAAACAGGGCTGTCTGACGACAAGGTAAAGCTGTGAAAATATTGTAAATATAGTGTACATTTATACTGATATTGATTTATTTTTAGGTGGGCCTTTTTTAGGTGGCTAAATTACATCTAGTCGCTGCCCCCATCCACAGCAGTACATTGTTTAGCTTCCATGCCTGTCTTCCTGTCTGCTTCTCCAAGCTGGGGGCGTGCCGACCGCCATCTACTGCAGGTAATACATTGACTATGGATAAGTACCTCATACAGTCCCACTTCAAAAAAATCAGAACTATCCCTTTAACCTGCAGCTACACCTTGTTTATTAGCATCTTTAAAGTGCAAAAAGCTCCTAAACAAAAAGCTGAATTACAAACCCTCCAATTATTTGCATGCACATTTGTATATTTGCTATAGAATTCTTAGAACTCTGTAGAAGAGCTTCATAGCCACATCAATATTAAAAGCCATAGCCGTGCTACTGAGGCATAATAAGAGATCAGTGCTACCAGACTTGAGACATGCAGTAGACTAGACTGAACTGGATTACATCCTCCTCTCTAAATTAAGTCAAGCCCTCATGTTAGAACCCTTTAGCCCCTCCATTCATCCATCCATTCATATCCACCCATCCATCCCAGTTGTTGAGCAGAAGCTGAGTGGATTAGTACTATACAATTCACTTGATGCATTGCAGGCCACAGCTGGAACCTGCTGAAGGCTCTCCCTCATTCACATGCCAAATAAGAGAGAGCACAGCATTAAAAACATTCACTCACACAGAAGTTGCCTCTCACGTACACGAAGCACCCAGCACACTCATTATCACAGCTCATTATGTGCATGCGGCTCTTATATACCACATCCAAAGAAAAGCAATCAAGGCCAGTCAACAAGTTAAAGGCATTGGGGCGAGGGGGGGAGACATATGTTGGCAGCGAGAAAGGACGCGACACGATGAAGAACGCAGACTCTGAAGGGGGGAGGGGGCATTCCAGACACGGCCACCCTGGCCACAGAGATACCAGAGGGCATCTTTTTACCTGAGCGCAGGCCTCCGGCCCGCCGGCACAGGTACACGGGCAGGGACAGGTAGACATCGTAGTCGCACTCTCGCTTCCAGCAGGACCAGTAGAGCGGAAGCTGAGCGTTCTCTCCCCCCTGCAGGGCGGAGACTGACAGGGAGGAGACGCAGGCCTTCAGCTGGAGTGTTTCATGAATGTGGGCACATGGTGGTACTGTATATGTTGTTGTATAGAGGAAGGAGGGCTGTTGTTGTCCAGACTTCTCATAGGGCTGAGTGATGTGGCCAAAATCTTCTATCCCGATATACGTCATTTCATATCTTGATAACGATATAGCATGTTTTCTGGTAATTTAATTAATAAATAGACTATATGGAATATTTTTGTATACTGTCTATACTGTTGAATAGGGTACTTGACAAATGTATTGAGTACTTTTTCCGAGTATTTTCTCATTTATCTTTAGTGCAAAATGATCATAAGTTTCAAGTGTAATTGGGGGAAAAAAATGCAGCTATAAACTGACTGTTTACATGCATGCACATAAATAGTGTGATCTAAAAAACAAAACTACGACCTCAAAAATATTCACATCAGATTTGAGTATGTGTTTGGTATTATCTATTTAGATGGCGTAATAATGCATCACAATATCTCGATATATGATTTCATCACAATTTGATAAAGACTATAAACTATCACATTAAATTATCGCCCAGCCCTAACTGCTCATCATTTTGTCATTATATTGAAAACTAATTTTAACCACATTATGGGAAACACACTTATTTGTTTTCTTGCCAAGATTTAGATGAGAAGATCGATATCACGCTCACATCTGTCTGTTCAATATGAAGCTCCAGCCCAGAGAAAGTTAGCTTCATTTAACCTAAAGATTGAAAGCAGGGAAACAGCTCGCCTGGTTCTGTCCAAAGGCAACAAACATTCACCTACCAGAGCTTATTAACACGTTATTTCTCATTTGTTTAATGCATACAAAAACTGAAGTGTAAAAACAAGTTGTGTTTTAGCTAAGCTAACTGTCTCCAGGCTGTAGCTTCATATTGAACGGAGACGTATGAGAGTAGAATCGATTTTCTCTCTTTAACTCTGAGCAAGACAGCAAATGTATTTCCCAAAATGTCAAACAATTCCTTTAAAATGTTAATATTTAGTAACTTTGACTTCAAGGACACGTTCAGTAAACTGTCTGATTTCTGCTTGGTAGCCCAAAGCTTGTGCAGCTGAAAATACCGTTCGTTTCCAAGTGATAACCGATATAGTTTCAAGTGACAACAAACAGAGGACATCTCATAATATTTTCCCCCTTTGACTGGTCACGTGACTATCTAATGACATGACTGATAAATATGTGAGAAAAAAAAGAAAACATCGCACAGCATATCATAACAAATGGAAAAAATCAGGCATGAAAAGAAGTGTACATATTTGTAACATACCAAAAATCATCAGATCTGCTAAAAATGAAACAAAGTAGACAGCCTTGCCCGAGTGGGAAACAAGGCAAGATCCCAGATGAGACAAACCCACAGTAAACAACAACAACAACAACAACCACTTCGCTGCATCTGTGTGAGCAGCATCCCACAGCCACAAGAGTCCCTTCACTTATCTTCAGAGTAACATTCTGGGGAAAAGTTGCAGCTAAAATAGTCCAGGCGTAATAAGTAATTAGCTGGGGAAAAGCTGCCCAAGCTGTTCAGATAACATCATTACCAGTGTGTGTGTGTGTGTGTGTGTGTGTGTGTGTGTGTGTGTGTGTGTGTGTGTGTGTGTGTGTGTGCTGTGTTGAAGACTTACTCTTGGCCAACAGTACTGACTCTAAAATGTACATATTGTATTCACCAGTGGGAAAACTTC